>KZ106785.1:0-147183 GCA_000504385.2 Exutisphaerella laricina CBS 326.52 | reverse complement strand
TCTAGCTTAGCCATTCGCTCGTTAGAATGAATGCTAAAGAGGTATTATACCACTAAACCATGCGCCCAATATGCTGGTTGATGAAGTAAGTTTCATCTCGAAAATATATGTAGCCCAAAACTCAATCCAAGAACCAAAGGATATCTGTTCATAGGGTGCTATCTGAGATTCATGTCGACGACTTCGCTTTTGAGATGCAGAGACCTCTTTCTTTACTCGCAACACCATCAACATGAACTATTTTTGTCGTCTGAGCCCCTGTAGTCTTCATCATACCCCATCTCATATATTTTCTAGATCATGCGTCGGTCTGCCATGCAGGCTGCAGCAGGTTGCCAGATCTTCGCCTCCATGCAAGACCGATAGCAAACATCACGGATCAACGGTGTAAGATTTGTCAAGTCACAACGCAATGGTTGCATTTGCATGAGTGTATGGAGATTCCCCGAGATATCGTTGCCTACTTCTTTCGAAAGAGGGCGTCACCAATTCGGGCCAGGACCTCACGCTTCAGCTAGCTAACTGTGATATGCTTCCACACCATCGTGCCACCGGCCAGCTCGAGAATTTAATGGCAAAGAGGAAGCGCTGTGTCTGAGAAGCACAAATCGCCGTCGCTGCCACCAAGTCACAGCAAGCCTACAATATCTACAGCTCGGCGTTGCGAGACCTAGCGATCGCCTTTGCACAGGAAGAACAATACCTTGACAGTCTTCGTTCTCCCGGGAGTCTTCAAAGATGAAGTTCTCGGCGCACAGCACTCCACTTCATTATCTTCGCGACGCAGAAGTCCGGGTCACTCAGGTCGCTTCCCTGGCCAGCTCTGGTATCAGTTCGACCATCTTGCCCTGATGCTGGAATCTGTGCTTTAAGCCGCCGCTCGTACGGATCTCCTGCAATGCTCCTTAATTAGGGCGATATAAAACCTTCGGAATACGTGATCATACAGCAGGATCTCTTGCTATTTCCCTGCAGTCGACTGCATGGCTGCTACCGGGCGCTCTCTGGCAGTCCAATTAAGCTGCCAACTAAGCTGGTGCTGCGTTCCGCAGGAACACCATCGTGCCTCCTGACATATGCAATTGATGCAAAGGCAACCTGGCAAAATCGAGCATTTTTCGATCGCTCTTGAGACGACTAGTTCAAACGGGAGCTCAAGCATGAGGTTGGTCAGCCATCCAGGAACACGATTAAGTGCCACGGTGGTCTCAAGAAAAACTAGCCGGACATGGAGCTGACTACTTCGATCATAAGGGAGTCTTTGGAGGTCAAGTCAGACATTGTTGCACCTTCATGCACAGCTAAGCTGTCGCAGAGATAATACGGAAGCCACGGTGCCTTATTGTCTGCACCAGCCGTGCTTTGTCCGGCCGGACTGGTCTTTCTCGTCGAGACAAAACCATTGACTGAAATGGACTCGGCTTGACCCGTAATGGCTCACTACAATGTGTCTCTGCATTCCTTTGTCTCGACTCTCTTTATCACTGGTACGTCAAGCAAGTATAAACACGTTGTGCTGCCCTTGACAGTCCAGCTGCTCACATAACAAACTACCGCAACTCTCTTTGTTTATTCAGCCAGCTTTACGTTTCCGGTGTCAGCAGGTCTACACCTAAGAATCACACTCTGCGTTACAGCTTTTGCATCTTCAATCGCTCGGGATTTTGCAGGACGACTACGAGCAACTAGTAAGCATGAATAATTCTCACTTAAGCGAAGACCACACTGACCAGTGGGAACACTATAGGCAAAAACACAGCCCTGCCGCCCAGCGCAGAAAGGAACAGGAGAAAGCTCAGAGGCGAGCTGAGCGCACCAGCGGCGTCAAGTTCCGCAACCTCGTTGATAACTTAGCTGAGGTCGCAGCACAAGAGAAGCAGAATCAACCAGGTGCCAAGCCGAACATTGTCGGAGACGACATCGAGATGGCAACCAGAAATCCCGGCGAAATGAAGCTCAACACCAAGGGCTGGGAAGAGAAGAACCCAAAAACTGCGGATCGGAATACATTCAATCCATCGCAGCTTGGCCTCGGAGATAGACCTCCAGGCTCAGATGGTGTGCGGGTGATTCACAGGACCCCGTCTGGACGCTTCGTCTACACTGATAAGAACGAGGGACACTCGGAAATCAAGACGTACGACTTCCACCGATTAGGCAAGAGTGACAACGAATTCTATGCCCAAGAACCACAGGGCGGATCAGATCGTCCCAGTTCCCGCTCTTCCATCAAAGCTAACTTGGGTCGCTTCTCCTTCACCAGAAAGGGCAGCTGGAAGAGCAGCCACCACAAATACAGCTCGTCTGAGGGACAGAAACCCGAGCGCAAGTCTAGCATTAAGGACTTCTTCCGGCGTACCTCGACCGAAATCCACAAGAAAGTAGAGCCATATCTTGACCTTACCAAGATGAACGAAAGGGAGAGGATACGTTGGGGAGCAGACATGGCAGCTAAGGCAGCAGAGGAAGAGGAGTCAAAGCGCGCTTCCGGACAGATTCCTCGCCCTATCTATCAGCAAGCCTACCTCGCCAAAGAAGACGCCCGTACTTCCGATGCCTCTTCCATTCCAGGGTCCCCGGCATTATCCGCCCATGCCTCCAGCACTCTCACCGAGAATGAACGTCTCGCAGCCATGGAAATGGCCCGAAATTCCGGCACGTCCTACCTCGCCACCGAAGCCAGCCTCGACCGAAAGGCCGCCAAGCCAGGATTGACTCCAGGTATGAAGACTGCCGCTTTCGTATCGAAGGTCACCGATATTGTGAAGAAGAGACGTGATAGTGATGACAGTGATATGAGTTTCGCTGACGTTGCTCCGCCAGTGTATCTTGACGACTGCCATCGCTGTGGGCGACCGACCACGGGCTTCCTCACCCAGGGGAGATGCGCACAGTGTCATCAGGCCTTTCTGCAAGGCAAGTAGGATGTTCTCTTTCTTTCTTTCTTTCTTTCTTTCTTGCTGTTGTTGTTTTGTCGTTACGGTCTAGCGAGCATGATTAGCATTTCTTTGGCTCTCCTTTGGAAAAGTTTGCGCTGGTCGTAACACTTCCTTCTTGTGTTTGCATGGCCGCTGGTACAGTATTGCGGTAATAGTCACCTTTTCTCAATGCATCGCTCTGCCTTTTCGTCCAATTCTCCCATCCATCCCCATCCTGTTGTTCGCAGAGCTGGCACTAATGACTCTTAGATTTCTGGGATGCCAACACATCCCCAGCTGTCTCCTCTCGAGCAGATGACTCCGACTCCTCATATAGCGGCAGCGACCCCGATCGCCGTGGTAGTGAAGCATCTTTGCAGCCTGGACACAGAGATGTAAATAAAGAAGAATTCATCAAACCTCTTGCATCTCACCGCATCAGTGGAGTCTGCCGAACATTCTACGAAGACCCGGACAACCCTTTTGCTTTCGACCTGATGAACTACGATACCGACACCGTGGCAGAATCACCCATATCGCCAGGCCCAAACCCCTTCGAAGAACGACTGTTTGCAACAACAAAGTTGCCGAATGAAGCACCGATATCGATCGGCCCCAACCCTATCGAAGAACAACCACAACGAATGAGATTCATCGACCTCGCCGACGAATCTCGCTTATCAATAGGTCCCAACCACATCCAAGAGCGTTCTTCTCTGGACAACTCTCCAGCCGATAGTCTAACTATAGAAGCGCACAACACCGCCATCACAAGACCCTCCCGAACCCACTTCATCACTTCCCGTATCGCCCTCGTGCACGCTCCCACTGTACGAAGATTTAGCACGCCAGCCGTGATCAGAGAACACTCCATGCCATCGCCGACGCTAGCGCCCAAGGCTTCACACAAGAAAGAGGAAACTCACCTGCAAGGAACGCAATCGTTACATTTCGTGAAGGGCTCAGAGGAAGTGAGGGATACTCTATTTTATGGCTTTTATGATGATGTTTGGATGGACTATGGGGAAGGTAGGGAGAAGACGTGGCTTTAACTTCGCTCTTCTTGTGTTCTGGAGTGCAGCGAATGATGTACCAAAGGGATGATAGTGACAGTCGTCTTCGTGCGAATGGCGCAGTCGTTGTTTTCGTGAACGATCCAGTCGTCATTGCCACAGTATGTCAGATCACTCGGATGGCGAAAAACGTGTGATAGCGTTTTGTATGTGGTGGCAGCCTTTCGGGCTAAGGCAATGGTTTGCTTGTTACTTCGCCTTCAGAAAAGGCGCGTAGATCGACATTCCGCGAAAACGACCAGGTTCTGGATATTGAGTCCACAAGAGACCCTCCACCAGAGGATGTACAGGCTTCCGTGTTTGCATCATATCGTTCTAACCAGTGTCAGCATTACACCAGACGCCGATCGCTCGCTATGCTATACACAGCGAGTACTCTATCGCAGCGCTGAATATCGTACACGCGCCACGCCTCGCCTCAGCGCGTTGTGCTCTTTCGGTGACCTCTCAGTGCTTCGTCTAATCCCTCTTGAGCGGTGCATACTGCTCTTGGATGCCGTCCTTCGTGATGATCATCATCTGCAGTCCATCACCAACCTCGATATGTCTCTCCACCGCACTCGTGAAAGCATCCTTCACCAACGCCTCAGTAGTCTGCCTGTCCAGCGGCTTCGGCACCAGCTGCTCCTTCCCGAATCCTTGCGCCTGGGTCGGATCGTACTGGTTCTTCAAGTTGACCTGATTGTCCAAGAACGGCATTATCAAACTCGATGCTGCACCAGCCGCTCTCGTTGCTTCCCGCTCGTATGATCCTACTGGGTCGTATGAGTACAGCGCACCCTTGCCCTCCTCATCGATGCCACCCAGAATGGCAGTAACGTAGTAAGGGAAGAACCGCTTGCCGTAGAGTATGTGGCTGAGTCGTTGCGCGCACGCGCCGACTGAGATGTCCTTGCCGTGCTGGTACTTGTACATCTTGACGATTGTGTCTAATCTTTCCTTCAAAGCCTTTCCATCTGCTGCAAATCCTACCACTGAGAGGACAATCTTGCTGCCGACATTATCCGGACCATCTCCACCGATCTTGAAGAGTTTGGGCTCGTATCGGGTGTTGATGTTATAGCCGGACGTGGATCGTGTGTCGCCTGCGAGGATGGTGAAGTCCTGACCGCTGATGCCGAGTGTCGAGCCGCCGTTGTCCGTGTATCTACAATAACATTAGCCGTGAGAGTAAGAGTGATGTTGGGTGTCCATACGGGTAGAAAGCGTGCTGTCGGGGCTCTGAGTGTGCGTGTGGTGCAGATGCGAACGAGTAGCTGGGCTGTTCCATGATCGGAGCGGCGTTCATGAAGGAGCCCATCTTGGCTCGCCGTGCGATGAAAGTTGTTCTTTGTTTTTGATCGCTGGTGCTCGGGACAGCGGAATGGATGATGCGCCTGGCGTTATTGCGGTGTTATGGTTGCCGTGTTTGATGGTCGTACCTGCTTCGATGTTGGAGGCTCCAAGCACGACGCGGCAAGAGCTCCCCAAGCACAGACGCGATCGGCTGCAGGGATGAGGATCTGATAAGCGAAGCCCGTCAAAAGCTTGAGATGAAAATCCGGCAGCGACTGCTTGACCATTTTAGCAGTCTGCCTGAACTCGACCGCACCCACGGAAACGTTGGAGAAGCACTCACAAGATCGCCCTTACAACATCAGTTGAGATCCAGGAACCTCAGCATCGCTCGCATACCGCCTTTTCCACAGACATGCCTGCACCTACGGCCTTGCAAAGAGCACCTGAAGACCTTGCGATTGAGGAGACCATTCACGATGCACCGCAGTCAGCGGTCGAAGACGAAGTCCTGATCACATCTGCCGAAGCACCGGTGGAGGGACCAGATGTACCCACAGACATGGAGGTAGATGGCCAAGACGGCGGCGCATTGTTCGCACCAGAAAAAGCCTCGTCTTCAGCACACAGAGTCGAAGAGCGCAAAGTACGAGTACCGCCACACCGAATGTCACCTCTGAAAGCGAACTGGCCGAAAATCTACCCACCGCTCGTTGAGCATCTCAAGCTGCAGGTACGCATGAACGTGGCCAAGAAGGCAGTCGAGCTACGGACGTCGCCACTCACCACCGATACTGGTGCCATACAAAAAGGCGCAGACTTCATACAGGCTTTCTGCTTAGGCTTCGATTTGGACGACGCGATCGCGCTACTCAGACTGGACGACTTGTATATTCAGTCATTCGAGGTCAAGGACGTCAAGAGACTGGAGGGCGAGCACCTGGGACGAGCAGTGGGTCGTATTGCTGGTAAGGACGGAAAGACGAAATTTGCCATTGAGAATGCAAGCAGAACGAGAATCGTGCTGGCCGATCAGAAGGTGCACATTCTAGGCGGTTTCAAGAACATTCACGTTGCAAGAGAAGCCGTGGTGAGCTTGATTCTGGGCAGTCCACCTGGAAAGGTGTATGGCAACCTTAGGACCGTTGCAGGGAGAATGAAGGAAAGGTTTTAGATGTGCTTTCGAGGGTAGCGAAGAAAGTGTCCTGAAGGGTTTAGCGATGGCGTCTGGCGTATCACAAGGGTGTGAGAATCATGAAGGCATGAATAGACAACGTGACATGGCATGAAGTGCTCGAGAAAATTACTTAGAGTATCTAGGGAGAAATCGTTCGAGAAGGATAGAGAGGAGTTGAATATATCGTTAGCGGTAGGAGATACCTCTACCTCCTTTAAAGAGCCTTCTCTCTCTCCTACCGCTAACGATATATTCGACTCCTCTCTATCCTTCTCGAACGATTTCTCCCTAGATACTCTTCTCCCTAGATACTCTAAGTAATTTTAGTAAGTTCTTAGTATTACTCTACTAAAGTCTTACTTTAGCTAAATGGTACCCTCGTTGGAGATGCACGGTCGACAACAATGCTTGATGCTTCCTCTGAAGTCGAAAGGTATGAGAACCATGCTAACGATAGGTGGCCATGAGGTCACTTCCTCCGGATACCACGAATCTTTGCACACCATTATTTATGGTCATGACATTCTTGTACATTGTAGCAGCTTACATCAAGTACAAGTCTTGACAACGTACTGCAGCAATATGTTAAGATCACCAGACATAGACCTAACCTCGGTCTCCTCCTTGGTCAAAGAATTTGTCAACTTCAAGACCAGGCTACCACAGCCACAATGGGTTGTTGCAAAGTGTTTGGAAATATGCGAGGAAAGACATTACTTAGTATGGCACTGTAAGGTCGAACGTGAGTAATATGAGACGTTCCGTCACAATCGGGAATGGGACAAGACTGCTTTGTGCTAGACTTGGATCGTGAAAGAAGGGACGAATGCGTGGCATCGGACAAAAGAGGCATACCACGTACGTGGACTTGAAACCCTGTGATATTGTTGCTTGATGAACACCACATTCCAACCCGATCGAAATGCTATGTTGCTTCAACCTAGTCCAGGACCGCATCTGGTCGTCGACGAACTTTAGCTGTCTAGACCAGGACAGTTCTCAGAGTACTGGTCCGTGATATCAGTGTACGTCGGGGGGTCAACCCAGATGATGTCGAATCTGTCATCAGGGTATGTCGGTGCGCTGTTATCTCCAAGTGCTTCCACGATGTCTGTGCACTGTCAGCATGCTTCTCTCCCCACCACGGCGCTTCTGGATTGCCCTTACTGGTAAGCTCATCGTGCTCCCAACAGATCAAGATATTACCATTGAGGTTACTTAAGCTCTCGACTTTATCGTTCACGCAATCTTCGTCGTCACGGTCGCACGAAGTATCAACTGTGAGGCCGAGATCCTGAGCAAGAGGTTCCACAGTTTGGTATGGTCGTTCACGCTTGCCACCTGGAGAATCGAGTCAGTGCCAGAACAGCGTAAGTGACCAGTGATGCTACCAACTTGACTTGGGCTGCTCAGCCAAAATAGCTTCGATATTATAGCCAGAGTTGGCGCCGAAGACGTTGCGAAGGCATTGGGCTCTTTGCATTCCTTGTGCGCTCAGTCCATCGCTGCCATCGGCAGGCTTCTCTCCATGTCGGATCAGGTACACGGTAGGCTCAGCCGCTGCGAGAGCAATCAAGCTCAGGAGGGCGAATGTGGTCTTCATGTTATTGCTTGTGTGTGACTTCTGGATTTGTGGTTCTGTCCAAGTAATGCTGCGTTTCCTTATATATATGCTTGGGGAGCTGACGTCGTACGGAGATCATGTCAAGGCAGTCTTCATAGACTACTGCAGGTGTAAAACTCCTACCTACTGCTTGGAGACAGTCGTCCGACTGTAGTTTCTCGTATGGTAGCATGTCCTCCAGCTTGCCAGAAACGACTTTCCTATTACTGTCAAGATCGACGCTGCATTCGGCACACGAAGCACCGTGTATGGTCAAGGACGAACCAAGCATAAAGAGGAGCTTGGAGTGAGGCTTGTTGCGTGGAAGCTGCGTAGAAGCTGAAGATCTGCAGCATGATCGACAAGCACATGTTCCTTGAACAAGCTTTGATTCGATGCTTTCCCAAAAAGCCCCGCCAAGCTTTCGATCTAAGGCACGGGAAAGGCACCACGCTACGCGGAGTTGTTACTTGACCTCCCACGACTGGGTGACATCGCACGACATGCACTTGAACCATCAGGCATGCGTGCCACCTTCCAACCGTCTCAATGCCTCAGCCTCCGCTTGGCTCGCCTTCGGGTCTCTCTCAAGACACCACCTCTGCACCTCCTTCTGTAACTTGTCATACGAATCGTAGACATTATCCATCATCTCATTGACAGTCTTGCCTTGCTCGCCTCGTTCCTCACCAGTCATGCTCTCCCATACCTCGCGCATGAGTTCCATCACAGCAAATAACTGGTTGGGCAGCCATGTTACGATCGGGCTACCACCAGTTGCAGTGGGGTGACTGCTGTGGCGAATGATGTACTCGCGGGCAAAGAGCCAATGTCTCCACCTGAAGCTGCGGACATGCTCAAGGAGGCGCAGATAGAGCACTTTCGTCTGGAGCTCCTTCTGGCAATACTGCTTGATGCCGACTTGTTCCGCCCGCTCACGAACATAAGCCAAGAACTCTCGATGTGGCTTTGGTCGATAGTTTCTGAAATCTTTCAATATCTCAGTGAGTGGGTTCTGCGGCATTGGAATCTGGAGAAGGTGGTCGAGTAGTGGTATGATGCTGTCGTTGGCACCAGATTCGCCACGGAAGTATTGCGGCTTGTTATCACTGATGCCGTCGTAGACCACGCCATTTGGGAACATACTTTGGTTCGTGATGCCGAAGATGAAAGTGCGATAGCTGATGTACTCTTTCGGCTTGCTGTGGGACCACATCTTCTCCATGGACTCCTCAATGTCATGCATGGTGCTCAGCAGAAGTTCGAGCGAGTCGGCAACATTTGCGCTGCCTGTATCGGCAGCGACAGCATCCAGTGCCTTCACGGTTCCTTCTATGAGACCTCCAGTGTGCCTCACGATATCGACATGAGTAAGGATGAAACCAGCTTCGGAGGAGTATGGGCACAGGCCACGCTCGAAAGCACGAACTAGTCGGAGATTGTAGTATTCGTTGAAGCCAACATTGGTGTCCGCGAAGCGCCAGTTGTATAATGCGTAGCCGGCGGCGTATGCCATAAAGGGTGGGATCTCGAGCCTGTCATGTATGTTAGTGACAGCGTCGCACTATCGATAGTCTTGGATCATACATTTTTGCAGTTTTCCACAGCGGCCCAGCAAGGCAGTGTGGCAGTGTTTCGCGACCTAGACCATATCCATCTAGGCCCTTGTTCCATCGCTCCCAGCATGGCTCAAGTAGATATGCTGATGATAGGAACGAGTAGTCGCGGAAGACAGCGGTGACTGCGACAAGGTCGGGCTTACCATCCGCGGTGAGTAGATTTTCGATCTCATCCGTGAGGTCTGGAAGCAGCTTCTGTTCATCGATAGCTGGACCTAGCTCGTACTTGGCGAGCAGACCTGGTTGACCGTCGTCTTTAACGATGGGCATCTGCTCGGCTAGGTCAAGCATAGGCTTGAATACGGCTGGTAGATCGGATATTGGTGTTTGTAATGGCATGAATCCATTGGACGTTGTTATGGTGAAGGGATCGAGAGATGATGGTAGTACGGCTGGCTCGGCATCGATGTGAGGGAACACAACTTTTGTGTCAGTTTGTCGAGGCGCTTCTTCGCGACCAAGGTTGTCGCTGAGGAAGGGGGACATCTTGCCCGTGGTATGAGGAGTGTTGGGGTGATGAAGTGATGAAGGAAGAGCCGAAGAGAGAAACAAGAAGTGTCTCTTGGCACAGTCACGTGCTCGTCAAAGTGAGGTCTTTCTGAAGCGCTTTTGATGAGGAGAAGAAAGAAGTTGGCCCTGGGGAAACAGCGAGAATATGTACCTCGTGGCCGGAACCTATACCGGCCCATTGCAAGCCCGAATTTTATCATATCATCTAAAGTCTTGAAAACGTGCTGTGATTCGCCTGGCCGGTTTTCATTCCGGCCTCATGGTGGGGAGAAGCTCACTGCTCGGCTGGCGACGCAAGGGAGCATCGAAGCGATGAGATAGAGGCAGGATGTCGATGAGATAAGCCTCAAAGGCAAGACAAAGCAGTGCAGCATTGTGTATAGCGAAGGTCGTGGAGGCCGCATCCTCGGCGGTGATGGGGACAGCCGGGGCCATGTATATAAATCGCATCGTCGTTGGGCTAGAGCAACAGATGCATACTGCACGTCGTTTTGCAGCTCCTGTATCACATAGCATGCGGTGGCCTTACGAACGTAGAGGGGCCAAGAACTGCATTGGCCCGTTCGAGGTGCAAAAAACCGATCACGTGAATTCTCACCGGATGGAAAAATGGACTCAGAGCAGCAGCGACCAGATCGCATTATCGCCAGAATCCGGAGGACTGCAATTGCAATGCGTGCAAAAGTCGTCGTAAGCGATAGAACGCATGCTCGCTACAGACGCTGATCGTGCGAGCAGAGGGCGTACCAACAAACAGCGAACACTTCCGGACGCTGTCATTCTTCTGGTGTAAGGCCGAGCAACCCGCACACGAGACCTTCAACCTGAGCACATCGACATGTTGCGAGACATGCCCACAGCTGGCGAAGCGAGACAACGAACTCTTCCGGACGTTGTCGCCATCGCAATACGTACAGCAGCCAGATCATAGCGATGGGTTGTCGAGATGGCAGCGAACACTTCCGGACGTGCTTTCCCTTGCCGTGAACAGATCAGAGAGCGGCGCGGCGACAAGCCAATGCTTCCGAAGGCTATCACGGTATACCAGTTGACGGATTTTGCTTGGGCTATGGACATTCTGCTGAACTCTTCCGGACAGCAGGATGTGTAATCGTCGTTCTCGAAGTTGTTCCTTGTGCCGGAGGGCGAACACTTCCGGACGCCCCCAACCACCGTCCAGTTGCTTGTCAGCTACCCTCTTCTCAGCCATTCTCTTTTGCTATAATATGAATATGCAAGACCATCCCGATGCTTTGTCTGCCATCTCCACCATGTCTGCGAGCTAGGGTGCACTCTCTCAGGCGCACACAGGGACTGTCTATGCGCCATCTCTTTTCCTCTTGAGAGTGTTCAACTGTGCACATTCCATTACTCAAGGCGACGTCGAGCGCTGTTGTCGTCGTGAAGTATCAGCTGTTTCTACAGCTGGTGAAGTTGGTAGAAGCAGGATGGAGAAAAGATCACGAGCTGCAGCGACAACGAAGCGAGCCTCGGTTATTGCCGCGTCAATGCTTGGCGCAGTCATTCTAAGCCGTTCTCATCAGACATTTGTCTACCGCAGTGTCGTAAGCCTCTCTATGAATGTTCATATGCATATCACCGACTCAGCAATGCCTTTGGAACATGAGAGAAAGTAAGTGGTAAAACTGGATAACGTGATGAGCATGAGGACGTGAATATGCTAAGCTCCGATGTGAAGGAACATGTTTGATCACCCCGCCCTTAACAGCAGGCAGGGACATCATTGATCATGCTGACATGCAAGCGAATCGACTGTCGAATGCACGTAACGTTCCCGGCGACCTCTAGTCAATAACCTCCTCGGTCTCATCCAGGATCTCTTCAAAGATCTCCTCAACGACCTTGCTGTCATCACCGTCCTCATCGACAAGCAGTGCTTGTCTCTCTTCGCTGATCTCGGGTGCACCCGCATCGGCTCTCTCATCGAGCAATTCCTCCACAGTCCTCTGCCTCCAGGCGAGCCACTCATCAAGCTGTCGTCTCCGACCTTCGATGACAGCCTTGTCGGCGCTGCTTTTCTTGGCATTGTCAGCCTCATCAAATTGCTTGCTGTACCCCTTGAGATTCTTGCGAATGTTCTTAATTTCATCCTTGGACAGGAGTCGTTCGGGACGTGGGCGCCATGTGAACTGCTTGAATTGTTCAAGAGGTTCCTCGCGAAGGACCTGGCCGGAGAAGCTGTAGAGGTGGTAGCCATTCTCCATCTGTTGGGAAGGGTTAGTGACGAGCTGAAACTTGGATGCTTGTGGTGTCTATGACTTACTCTGTGCTTCCAGACACTTGCGCTGGTGGCAACGTAGCGACCACTTGGGTCCCACTCGATGTCAGTGACACCGTAATGGTCAGCAGTGTTCATGAGCTGGAGATTGGCAGTGAGATCCTTGTCCTTTTCTTCTTTCTCACCCTCAAAGTCAAAGTCGTAGAAGTCAAGATCAGAGCTCTGTGTGTTCAGGACCGTCGCGACAACGACAAAGCGACCTTCTGGCGACCAGTGAATGGCGTTGTTGTTCTTCTTGTCGACTGTACGGATGAGCTTGAAGTTGCCGACAGCATTGGTCTTTAATTTTTCGGGACAGAAGAAAGAGACGGCAGTCTTTGGTGGACCTTGTGCGGCAGCAGTCACTTCGCCTGCTGTGATCAAGACGAAACGGTTGCCCTTCGGCTCCCAGGCGAAGTTGATGACAGTGTCTTTCAAGCTGTCCACGACTTCCACCGGCACGCCCTTTTCTCTCACACGGAAAATCTCAAGGTTGGTGGCGAGCGACTTCTTCGACTTGCTATGTCTGTCGACCTTGACGCAGACGTATGCTGCCTCTGATTGCCAGTGAAGCTTGGCGTCGCTGACGTTGAACAAATTCCGTGTGCGGACAATCTCCTTGGACGGAATCGACATCAAACCGACCTTGGCCGGGTTGGAGCCCATTTCTGGTGTCCAATAGCAGAACAGTTGTTCGTACTCCTTCTGGTCGTAGCGCTTAGGAGTAGCTGGGGACCACTCGAAGTCCTGAATACCATCAATCTTCACGCTGACCTTGTCCATGAGTCGCATGCTTGGGAGCTCGTAGACACTGACGCTCTGGCCTGGAGTCATACGAGCGACATACTTGGCATCCGCGGACCACTTGAATGCGGGCCACTGAATCTTCTTCTTGATTGGGTTGCCCTCGGGGTCTGTGGCAGGTCCTGGCATGTCAAGGGTAACAAAAGATCGAAGTGGTTTGGCAGTGTCGAGATCCCAGATAATGTAGTTCTTGCCGTCTTCCTCGAGGGACAAGATTGGGTTGCCTTCCTCGATAGTCATCGGCCTGTGCGACCAAGTAGTCATATAGCGCTCATCAGGAGAGAAATCAACAAGATTAACACCAGGATGCATAAACCTCTTCTGTCTCGACCAGTTTTCGCCGCCCCAGAGCTGCACACCTTGAGAGTGCATGGAAGTGAGGTATGTACCCTTTGGTGACCACTGCACGAACGATTCGGTCCAATGTTGTCTGTCCACGACCGGCTCTGGCTGAGAGTCCCTCTCGTTCCAGAAGACACCGACATTGTCGCCACGGTACATGACGAACTGATCTCTGCCCTCTGAGTCGGCGAGCCACCACCTCAAATGCTCCTTCTCCTTGAACTCCTCAATCTCTGGTGCCTTGTACGTCTCGTCGATTCTGCCCTCGCGTCCAAAGCGCTCGATGTCGGTGAGCTTGTTGACGGCCATGGTGTGCTTCTTGTCCAGAGGTACGCCATGCAGCGCCTTCACGGCAGCCGCAGCTTGGGCAGGCGTCTTGTACTCGACAAAAGCGAACCCCTCTGACAGCTTGCCATCTTCGGCCATGGGCATGTACACGTTCTCTTCCTCGACCTCTCCATTCTTCTTGAGCTGTCTAAGCACAAACTTAACCAGCTTGTCCTTGCTGGCTTCGGGTACTTTAGGCAGGCCATCGATCACGATGAACGTGTCGAGACCTTCCTCCATATGCGTTTCATATTGTTCTCGGAGATCTGCGCCATGTCAGAGGGCGAGCAACTGATGCGCACCGGTTATTCTTACCATCAAAGTTGATCTCCTCATCGTCTTCATATTCTGTTTCTGGGTCGAGCTGCTCGAATGAGGGCGCCATGATTGCGGCGACGCGAATATCGCGGGATTGTCGTCTATCGCGGTTTAGTTGTTCAATGCGTGGCGATAGTCGATATGTCCTGGTTCCTGCTCTAGAAAGAGTTGATGGTCGCGACTGCTCATTTTGAAGTGGCTCAACTCTGGCAGGTGGGGCTGCGCCAAGAAGCTCCAGCATGAGAACACATGCGACTCCAAAGCCACTCCCTCTTCACTACAATCACAGTCATGCATGCATCGAAGCACAATCAAGTACCAGGCGACAGTGCCCACTGGTTGCGGCTATGATGGGATGTACAAGCGATGGTAGTAATCCCTATCGGAGAACGCATTACGAGCTGAAGGAGTCGTAACAAGCCTACAATCGAACCGCCTCTGCACGACGCATCTCACTGCGCGCTGCTCGCCGTTGTGTCAAAAAGGCTCGGTATTGTTTCAACATGGCTAACAGAGCAATTCTCTGACAGAGCATGACTGCTCCTCGTGCCGAGAACTCGTCTGTCGACAAGAGACTATGCTATGCTAACAAGACCAATGACGAAATCGACTATCGGCCATTACACCGCAGAATCATTGACCGATGCATCGTTTACAGCTATGTTGAGAGAGGTCTCAAGTCTCGTCACTTTGTACGACAGTACCAGCGACATCGTCCAGCCACTTCAGCGAGAGCCGAGCCTGGCTACCACGCAGCAACAAATTTGGACGATCCATAACCCCATCCAGAACGGCCAGTCCTTGATCTCGACCTATTTCAGAGGCGCCGACGATGGAGTCATCAATTATGCACCTGCCATGTTGCACGCGGAGGAATTGCAGCTCACGCAAGTCTTGTGCCTGGATCCGCATTAGCAGCATAGTCTCAATGATATCGACGATGATGGGCTCCGAATTTTTGCCCCATGGTCGAGGAATGAACAGAGACTGAAACTGACGCCTGTCGTACGCTCTGACAGCATAAGGTCAGCGCTATAAAAGACGTAGAGTTTGATGTTGACTTGGTTTATCGCACCGAGTAACTACTTGCTTTCGTAGTGGTTGCCGACTAATTTTGTCGGCTGAGGTGCACAGCCAACAGCCATTTGGTGTACCGATGCTCGTTACAGTCGTTGCATGGAGACGATAAGTGCACTCAGCAAGTGATGAGTACACAACGACACCTATATCTACTTGAAATATGGACCATCACAGAGCGCTAAATTGCCTCCACCGAGACATTACCTGGTATCTAACAACATTTGAGCCAGGTTTGTATTCGCCGCCATCACGCCAATGATCTTTTGAGCCTGAAGCAATCGTCATCGGCCAGTACTGATGTGCTATCTTGCTATGGTTACTCGCCTGGCTGGTGCAGCACAGCCATATCATCATCGGCATCATCCAACAAGTCCACCAAAAACCTAGCATGAGTGCCTTTCGGGTCAAGCCACTTACTGGCGCCTTGGTCCAAGCTCAGGCCTTGGCAATCAACCGACGGACTTCTCAGTGTGTCGAACATCCCAACCAAATCATGTTTTTCTCCTCTGAGCCCATCCATGGGCACAGTCCTTCCATGTCCTTGAAACTGCATGTGGCGACAATCGTGGCCCAGATCTAGTCCGCCAGACCCTGCATATCTCGCTTTTCCGAGAGCTGCTGCTGCTGTATCTGGTTGTACTTGACTCGTCTGTCGAAGGCCCGGGTCGATACCATCTACGTCTTCTTGAGTGACTATGTCTGTAGCACAAGGTAGTAGCGCACTTTTTGGGAGTACCGTACCCGGCCTTCAATGTCTAAGATACATTCCGAGACTGGACGTCGCTGATTGCGCAATCAGACACCACGGAACACGATCGTGGGCTTAGCAGTATCGACAAGTCAGCCCGGGAGGAGTTTGCAGAGTCCTCTGCTCTGGTGGGCGAGGCGTGAAAGGACTAGTAACTCGCTTCCGACGAAGTCGAGATACTGCAAGAGAGGCAGTGTCTCTTCTTTGATATGTTCGTCCGGCATTTCTTTGACGTGGAAGGCAAAAGCATTTTCTGAGTTGATAATGCTGGCACGATCTCATCGCCCTTGAAGATGTAGAGCTTGATGCGGATTCTGTCGCATGTCTTCGCAAGTTCGTGGCTCGAAATGGCATCTTTAGGTGTCATGTAAGCCAGTGGCTGAACGTGATAACCTCGTTCTCAATCCCCATGTTGATCGTCAAGCTATGCAGGTGCCCGAATGATGCTTGCAGACCAGCCAGGTAGTGTGGTGCCTGTTGGCTTGCAGGGCCACAAACGAACGGAACAGAAGTTTGTGCTATTACGCACTAGATGCAAGTAGAGCTGGAAAAAATTTCGGCTGAGTTTGCTGTCAGTTCAGAGAAGAGGTATTTTGTAGCACGCGCTTTCCAAAGCTTCAAGTGGATGCTCCCATGCCAGCTAGACGTTGGCTCCGCTCGGCTGGCCACGGCCATTGGAGGCTTGTCTTCAAGAACTGTTGCAGGTGAATGCAATATGTCTCGGCCGGCGAGTCTGCACTGAACCATTGGTATATCAATCCACAACTCTTTGGAGACTTTCTTGTAATAGCCATCTTCCACCACAGAAAGGTACCACCAATGGTTCTCAAAGAGTCTCTGCAAGACTCCACCGAGCATACCTGCTCCACCAACATTCCACCACCACTAATCCGTTCAACTGCAGCTCGCCAAAGACATCGAGGTTGGACGCCAATCAACAGCACAGCACCACTAACAAGCATCGGACCAACCACATCTCGCCTATCAACGGCTTCTCTTCCTACCACCAACTCGACCTCGAAGATGTCTTCTTCTGTCCCAACTAAGCACCAGGAGATCTTCCACGTATATATCACAAGGCATCCGACACTGCCAAGCTTTCGAGACCACGACTAACACTTCTACACCAGGGCGATCTTCCAGAGCTGCGATTGAATGACCCGCACTTCCTGGCTAAGCATTACCCGCCAAAGGAAATAGTCAAGCACTTCGATGCTGCACATCGCAAGAAGATTATCAAGGACGGCCAAGTCGTGTCCAACCGATTGAGCCGCAATATCAAAGCCATTGTCAAACGAGACGACATCGACAGGAATGACATTCTAAAGCAGCTGAACCGGGCACGGAAAGAGAACGGTGTAGTTATCACCAGTGTCGATGGTGGCCAGGAGAAGGCTTCGGATGGCGAGGGCGACGAAGTGAATGGGAACGGGAGTGGCCATGAGATGGAGAGAGCGGAGTCAACCATGGGAACCGACAACTCCGTCACAAGAAAGAGGCCGATCAACCAGGAAAAGGCACCAGCACGTGGACCGCCACGCCGTTACGTTGCTCCACGGGCATCACCACCGACGCTCGGCGATTCCAACAAGTGCCCAGGCCCCGCGGTACCAAAGTCATGCCGCGGCTTCTTCGAGGAGGCCGAACTCGGGGACCCATCTTTCGCAAAGGCAGCGACGAAGCAAGAGAAGCAGAACGAGGCGGAGCGTGGCGCGACACCCGCTCAGACTGGCAAGAAGAGTGTCAAGCCGCTTGACCTCACGCCGGTCAACCAGGGACACTTCGGATCCTGACAGGGTCCGGCGGGGGCACGAGGCGAACATACTACTGATTCCTGCAGTCCCTGCATACTGTGTACTGAATTTGAACTCTTGGGTGCGCGTCTGCAAGGGACTTTGAGGACTGCCTTCTCAATTGGAACTGTTCCGATTACTTTAAGCGCTGTGGACGGCGATGCATTGAGCTGGCGGACCTGCTCAGGCGCCGTATAATAGTAGGTATGCTGTGCCCTTCGTCTCGCAATTGAAACGCAGATGTACTTTGTTGCTCAGACCACGCGGAACGAGGCTGTCGATCAGCACTCTCTGCACCACGCAGCAGAACCCACCACCTTGCTTGACAGAGACTCAATTGAGATGACACTCATTTCATCGCTCTCTTCGTTGGAAAGTCCTGCTGCTTTTAGGCGTTTGAGCTCCTTGGTCTTCTTGGTCGGCCATCTGTTGGGTTGATGCAAGAGCGTTCGCTCGGCTGGTGGAACTATGCTACGATACCGTAATCCCAATTGCACCGGGTGTCTCCTTAGAAAATGGATGGAGTGGGTTTGTAGATTAGCTTCAGGTAGTCTCGGCAATGATTTAGCTCCGCATCTCCCAAGGCTGAGACTGGCCTTGTCGTCAAGCTCGCGACCAAGCTCTTATCTCGAAGCTGGAAGTATCTACAGAAGACTGAGTGTTATTCTCGATTTGGGAATGGGTTCTGTGAGATTATTCCGCTCAAAACCTCTTCGTTTGGCGTTAACAAGCTCCGTGTCCTCCTCTGTCGTAAAATGATAGCGCTGATTGCGAGAGGGCAATTGCTATGGCAAAAGTAGTGTGGAGTGTATGCAAACTCGTGCCCACGCTCGACTCATTCGGATTCAGTCCAGAAGCTTCAGGATCTGGGGCGCCGTTTTGCCATCTTTCCGAGCCTGAACAAGAGGAGCATCTTCGTCCTCAGTCCACTTTTTGCCCTTGAGCACCGGTGTGATGTGTAGGAACCTGCTTTGGCGAGGTTGGACAACAGAGGAGCAAAGCTGACTTCTGCCGGGTACTGTTGTGCAATTCCATTGTATGTCTGGTTGCACCGTGCTGGGTGGGAGAAGGCGAGGTCGCGTGTCAAACAAACATGAACCTGCCCAGGCGAGATCGCATTTCTGGTTCAGGCATCCAGGCAAACATGGGGCAAATTTCATTGGCTGCGATCATTCGCAGAATTGTCCTTGGAGTGGGAGTCACATCAACTTCGAAGACGGACAACTTACCACACTCGACGACGACGCCACAGCTATTTCGTGGACCGGCAGACTTCAATCACGCCACACGAAAGCACGTTTACACCTCTAACGACTATCGCTCCAGCCAACCAAGGCCCACTTCCACCTCCCAGTCAGACTCGACGAGTAACCGCAATCATGGCGACTAACGGCGACTATCCATCCTCCGACGATGAGGCTCCTCAATCACCCACGCTCGACGCACAGGCAGACGATGGCTTGGAACCCAGAGCAAAAGGCCCGTCAGCCGCGCCTCGATCAGCACTGAAGAAGACTAACGCAGCAGCGGCGGCGGCGGCAGCGAAACCGTTTCTCCCAGAGCAGCCAGAACCGTCGACGCTCGATGTAGCTTCTCTCACACCTCTGTCACCCGAGATCATCGCCCGACAAGCAACAATCAACATTGGCACAATCGGCCACGTCGCTCACGGAAAGAGTACCGTGGTGAAGGCCATATCTGGTGTACAGACTGTGCGATTCAAGAACGAACTCGAACGCAACATCACCATCAAGCTTGGTTATGCCAACGCCAAGATTTACAAGTGCGATAATGAGGAGTGCCCGAGACCGACCTGTTACAGGAGTTATAAGAGTGAGAAGGAGGTTGACCCGCCTTGCGAAAGATCTGGCTGTACCGGTACATATCGCTTGACCAGGTAAGTTTAGAATGGTTCAAGGGACTACGCAGAACGTCAGACAATCGCGCGTGGCATTGGGATAAGCAAGTTGCAATGCTGCACGTGCTCGCAGTCTTTCATACTGCCGCACTGCATGTAGCCATAGCTGACATCATTCATTCACAGACATGTATCCTTCGTCGACTGTCCCGGCCACGACATTCTCATGAGCACTATGCTTTCAGGGGCTGCGGTCATGGACGCCGCGCTACTACTCATCGCCGGTAACGAAACTTGTCCACAACCACAGACTTCCGAGCACTTGGCAGCCATTGAAATCATGAAGCTGTCACATATCGTCATCCTTCAGAATAAGGTCGACCTCATGCGCGAAGAGGCCGCGGCACAGCATTTTGAGTCTATCAAGAAGTTCATTCGCGGCACTGTCGCAGATGGATCACCCATCATCCCGATTTCCGCACAGCTCAAATTCAACATCGATGCCATCAACGAGATGTTGGTGACCAGAATCCCTGTACCTATTCGAAACTTCCAGGACGACCCGCATCTTATTGTGATTCGTTCCTTCGACGTAAACAAACCTGGCTCAGAGATCGATGAGCTGCAAGGGGGTGTAGCTGGTGGTTCTATCTTGACCGGTATCCTCAAACTTGGCGACGAAATCGAGATTCGACCTGGTATCGTGTCAAAGGACGAGAAGGGTGCCATCCAATGCAAGCCGATCTTTTCTCGCGTTGTATCTCTGTTTGCCGAGAACAACAGCCTCAAGTTCGCCGTGCCAGGTGGCCTCATAGGTGTTGGTACTCGAATCGACCCTACTCTGTGCCGAGCAGATCGTCTTGTCGGATTCGTACTTGGTCTCAAGGGCAAGCTTCCTGAAATCTACACTGAGCTCGAAGTCAACTATTTCTTGCTTCGGAGATTGCTCGGCGTCAAGACTGCAGATGGCAAGCAAGCGAAGGTCGCCAAGCTCGCGAAGAACGAAGTCCTCATGGTCAACATTGGTTCCACTGCTACAGGAGCTAAGGTTGTGGCTGTCAAGGCTGATGTTGCTAAGCTTCAACTTACTAGCCCAGCTTGCACTGCTCAAGGCGAAAAAATTGCGCTCAGTCGAAGAATTGAGAAGCATTGGCGACTTATCGGCTGGGCGACGATTGTATCAGGAACAACTACCACCCCACAAAACCCAACTGATTGAGAGGGTCGAGAGTGACAATGAGAGGCAGTGACGGCATTGGCTCCAACAAGATGACTCAATGAGCACCTGATCGAGGACAACGCTACAGTCATCAAAGGTCCACACCACTAGGAGTGTGTGCTGTGCGACAATGATGGGCCATTGCGCCTGGCTTAGCGTGGGGCGGGGTGCATTGGATGGCATGAGAAATGAGGGACAGACAGGGATCTGTTCACGATGATGTCGCAGCCTTTTGACTCAGCGTTACTTAGCAGCATTGTTGGAGGCATGATGAAAAGTGATAGAGAGCATCGATAACAAGAACATGAGCCATACCAACCAGAGTGCGTGGCAGAAAGCGTTACTACTTCGTTACCTCGACGACTCCTACGCTCGAACGTTAGGGACATTATTTTCAGTAATTTGATGCCGTGATGATTTCTGCCGCCCAGTGCGTGAGCATGTGATCGTCCCCTACCCCTCAATCCCTACGAGTCAGAAATAGAGTTCGTACCTGCTTGACCGCCCCAATGCGGGCTGGCTGAAGAGCAAACATTTTGTACAGGTGCTTGGGTGCCTGTTCACATCGCCTTTCTGGCTAGAAAAATCACTTCAAGTGTTCGATCGTGCCACTGAACCTCGAATTTAACATCCCGCGACCATGGCTACCACAACCATCAACACGATCCCGCCTATTAGCGAACGTCCCATCAAGAACACTGTCGTGCTCTTTGATGTTGATGGAACGCTTTCGCCTGCACGACTGCATGCGAGTCCTGAGATGCTTCAGCTGCTGTCGGATTTGCGACGAAAGGTAGCGATTGGGTTTGTGGGAGGATCGAATTTGGTGAAGCAGCAGGAGCAGTTAGGTAAGTCGGACTGCATGGTGTTGTGGTGGTCTTCTGCGGAAACAGAGAGAAGGATTAGTGCCGAGCAAGAGATATGATGACTAAATGGGCGGACTTCTTACCACGGGGTGGGCAGAGGTGAATTCTGGGACAGGTGTTCTGAGATCATGCTATACGATACGCAGGACGTATGCTGTGGTCGATGAGACGTATTCGCTAACATTTTACTCCTCAGGTACATCAGCCATAAACGTCACAACCCTTTTTGACTACTGTTTCGCCGAGAATGGACTCACTGCCTACCGAATGGGCGTGCCATTGGAGAGCAATTCCTTCATCAAGTGGATTGGCGAGGAGAAGTACAAGAAGCTGGTAAGAACACCACACGAGGAGATGAGTAAGAAGCGCTCTAATTGAGCCATTCCACAGGTCAACTTCATCTTGCACTATGTTGCAGATCTTGACGTACCAGTCAAGAGAGGAACATTCGTTGAATTCAGAAACGGCATGATCAACGTCTCCCCCGTCGGCCGTAACGCCAGCACTCAAGAACGTCACGACTACGAAAAGTTTGACCTCGAGCACAACATTCGCGAGAAATTCATCGAGGCATTGAGGAAGGAATTCCCAGATATCGGTCTCACGTACTCCATTGGTGGTCAGATCTCCTTCGACGTGTTCCCCACTGGCTGGGACAAAACGTATTGCCTGCAGCACCTCGAGAACGACAAGAATCTGCCCGATGGCGTCGACTTCAAGACCATCCACTTCTTCGGTGACAAATCTTTCAAGGGCGGTAATGATTACGAGATCTATGAAGACCCGCGTACCGAGGGTCATGCCGTCAAGAATCCAGAAGATACTATGCAGCAGGTCCAGAAGCTGTTTGGCATATAGCCTCGCTACACAGAGAAGTACTCGGCGTTCCGAGCTTTAGCTACTATATACTGCAGCGATGAATACGAGTACGAAGAGAAGGACAGGCCGGCATAGGAAGTGCTCAACGATGTATACATCCGGACGCGCTGCCAGAAAATACATGCACGATAGATATGAACAAACCAGCAAGCACTTTGACACCAGACTTCGGTTCCTGCATGCAAGCTTAGGGCCGGTACAAAACGTCAATGGTAAGCTCATCACACAATATCACTAGAATTTAGACCTGATTGACCCGTTGTGCATCTACTGTAGCCACCCGTTTCTTGACTGTCCCCTGCCTATTTGCGACACGGGACCAGCCGCGGCGACTTCTTAGCTGCAAACATCCTGGTTTAGACATCACTTCCCTCACTATGACCAATCACAGGCTCCTCACTGATCATATCATCAATACCAGTCGCTAATGTCGTTGCACAAAATTGTCCAAACCAGCCTTGCGGCAATCCAATCTGAACCGATGTTACTAACTTGCCACCACTGCAACGCCAAAGCCCGTTATCACTCAGTCCCATCTTCCCACGACGCACGCCAGGACGACCTCACGGGATCAAATTTGCTTGTTCGGGCATACATATGTCCAATTTCAGCCGTGCAACCAAATACATTGCCGGGCTTCCCACAGCATGTCCAAGTCGCAAGCTCGTCATGATCAAGAGAATCGAAAGACTCTTCCGAAGCTTCCGAATCGCTGTCAAATTCTCCCATGACGTTCTTTAGGCCTGTGGGAGATGTCAATCAGGGTCTAAATGCGGGACGTTGCGACACACCTGGGTGGAAGAGGCACGACGGCCGCCTGGTATCAACTGCCTCGAACTTCTTGGCACAAAGCAGGCAACTAAGGAAAGGCTCCACAGGCGTTATCAATCCCGTCGGGCTTCCACCATCTCTTGACTCGTGCTGGATATGTGCACCTGGCATTCGTGCCAGCACCAAAGCGGGCTCTCCCCAAGGATGGATCAACAGTGTCCACTCGCCGTGCCAAGTCGCGATTTGATCTGCCCTAGCGAGGAGTGCGTAGCTGGACGTCAAGATGTTCGCTGCATGAGGATCCGTTTGAGTGGCCTTTGGCGTCGATGAAGGTGCATCTCGCCACTCCTTACCTCGACGAATATTCGCAATGCGAAAGACGAACCCAGGACTTAGTGCAAAGCCTGGTAGCTTGGTAAGGCTGTCCAGGAGACTGCCGGAGTTCTGTTGAGCTCGGCATAGGACTAGTCGTAGCTGGAAGACTTCGCCCAGGCGTTGAGATTGCCCCAAGACGGTCAACAGGTCTGTCATGGAGTTTCGATGGAGGTCATCCTCGGAAGCAGTTGCAAATATGATTCTCGAAGGTTGGTTGGGTGCTGATGTCGACACCGCCTTACAGCTTTGGAGTTCTTCCCATGAGTTTAGCAAACACTACACCGGCTAAATGGGTGCGCTTACCTTGTCGAGGGAACCGCGCCATGGTTGGAAAGGTTTGATGGTGTGCTGTACGTTGTTTACGAGGCAAGTACACAGGACATTTTGTACTCGCCGGTTGATGCTCTACTGACGCCCAACAACGACATCAGACTGCTGGTCTTGGGCCCTGTGCTACCACGGCTACCCCATGACAAGGTCTACTTGACCAAAGTCGCGAAGCGGTTTTCACGACCAGATTTGTGCCCGCCAGTCCATTACGGTCGCACTGCATTCCTTAGGTACCTGGCCTGTTGCTGTTGAACCACCGAAGACATCCACATTGCGGTGAGCGAATTTGGCGGACAGTCGGTGTCACCGAGCAGCACTCCCAAACGCAGATTCGTCCCGCGCTAGCAGGTCAAAAGGTCAAAAGAATCGCCTCGCTTCGCCTGTGGAGCATCAAGGACCAAGGGAGAAGAAATGTGCGGCACGGATTTCCCTTCGACTGCTCATACTGATCGACAGGCACGGGAGGGTCCTGCGCCCGGGTGGCACGCAAAGTAGTCAAGAGTCCACTGTGATGCAAGAAATCGGCGGACAGTCCCGTACTTTGCATGCAGGAGTTTGTTCGAGGCACGAAACAAGTCAAACTGCGCATGCCCCTTGTGATCTTCTCGGAATGCCAGGCAAGCATACCTACATACTTCCGAAGCACGGATCGTGCGGCATCTATACTCGACATGAACGCATCACAAGGGTTGCTGCCGGCTTTTTGCTAGTGTTTTCCAGGTTCCTGGTTTTGGACCTTTCGTACCAGAAAGTATCTCGACCACAGATTGCCGGCAATGCCAAACATCGGCATGCGTCCAAGCCCATGTCTACCCACTGCACGTCATGCAGACATCCATCTTCCAGCAGGTGACTGGGTTTACCATGCGGCGGCTGAGTGCATTACCACCGTGATGGCACAGGCGGTGACGGAACACTTAAAACCTTGCTTTGTAACTCACGACGCGGCTATCGTAGACGGAAAGGTAGTCGCAGTCAGCGGTCAGCGGATTTTAGCGCCAATGAGATAGCTGACAAATGGTGGCACAGCATATTGACTCTCTCAGCCGCCCTTATATGGGCGCCAACGGAGCGGCAACCCACCAACTATCCATTGGCATGTACGACAACTCGCGCCCGGGGGACACGGATGTCATGTTTTTTGCGCATGTTCATGGTGTATGCGGAATGCAACAGGAACACCCGCTGATGCTTATAGACCTGCATCGCGGACATGCAACCCAGCTTCCACTACAGCTGGTCACAAACTTTGGTCGGTATTTCGCACTAGCAGAATAGGTTACTGACAGAAACGCAAGATGTAATAAGTGCCGTAAGGCTCCTCCTTTCGGCATGCTGTCGGCTTCAGTCTGGTGCGACACACCAGTGAAGCGAGGGTATATTGCCATCGGAGTATGTATCACACACCCGATGGCAAAGTCTCCTTTCCCTCTGGCTTCCAGGGAACGTATATCATAGTCCCAGATCACCGGCGCAGCGTGATCGCGAGCTGGTCAGGAATCACAGTCTGGCGTTCGTCAGATTCGTCGCCGTTCTTCTGCGTATGGGTTTGTTTCTCCTTGTCTTCTTCTGCCTCTCTTCGTCCTTCTCCCTCCATCCTGTACTACCTTCTGGCATATCTCCCAGAAAGGCGCGACCTCTTCGTACCATTGAGTGCCGACTGCCGGGCCGTTCGTGCAGTGACCAAAAGAGAACAGCAGAACATGAGGCCAGACACGCGCCATTAGAATACACGCGCCTGAGCACTGACGTAGCTCGTCGCGATGCCATAGCGCAACCACGTGTATACATTCCAGGACCGCATAGCCCTGCCGTACTTCCGCAATGGTGTCGGTGACATATCGCTCATAGTTGGAGAATGGGCTCTGTTGCTCGCGATCGAGAGGTTCAATATTCTTGACGCCAATCTTGACGCAGCTGCAGGCGCCGACCTCGGATCTGCAACTCCTGGGGACAAACGCCCAAGCACTGTACCTTAGGATCGTGCTTCACGACCCGTACTTTGTGTCGAACATCAGCAGCATGGGATCCCTTCCACTCGGGATGCGCTTCAAGGCACGTAGTGTTTGCATCATTGGTGCGGGCCCTTCTGGTGTAGCAGCGGCAAAGTAGGGTCAGGCTGGCATTCTCATCGTGTCCAGCGCAGCGTTGACGAGAGAGAGTAGGTTCCTCGCAGCCGAGCGAGCTTTCTCACGCATCACGGTCTTCGAGCAACGATCGGATGTAGGTGGACTTTGGAACTACATACCATGCGACGAGGCATCGGCAAGAGATGTCGCAGTACCGCAGACGAATCCCTTCGCAGGCGTGGACCGGCCCATATGGCGGAACAGCAATGCACCGAAGGTGCTAGGAAAGGAAGCAGAAGAACAAGCAGCGTTCATGACGCCTGTGTATGAGCGTTTGGAAACGAACATTCCTCGCAGTCTGATGGGTTTCTCGGACCTCGACTGGCCAGAAGAGACGCAGCTTTTCCCTACACATGAAAATGTGCTAGACTACTTGAAGCGCCACGCTGCGGATGTAAAGCACTTGATCACATTTTCGACCCAAGTCCTAGACATACGGCAGAAGAGTACAGGAGGCTGGCTTGTCATAACTCACAAAGTCTCCAAATTCAAGTCTGAAGACACGGACGAGCATCATTTTGATGCCATAATCATCGCCAATGGTCACTACGACATACCTTACATCGCAACAGTTCAAGGCATCGAGGCATGGAACGAGGCATACCCCGGCAGCATAACCCACTCCAAATTCTACCGTAAGCCAGAACACTATGCCGGGAAGAAAGTCGTCGTTGTAGGCAATTCAGCTTCAGGGATCGATATTGGAGCTCAGATCGCTACTGTCTCCCAACATCCGTTGCTCATGTCCCAGAAGAGCGAATCGTACCTCAACGTCGATGGCCCAGCACCGACTATACAGGAGAAACCTGAAATTGTGGAGTATATTCTGTGCGACCGCAGTGTAAAGTTCGCCGACGGCACGACCGAGAGCGACGTCGATGCGATCTTGTACTGCACGGGATACTTCTATTCCTATCCGTTCTTGAACTCTTTAGATCCACCGGTGATCAAAACTGGTGAGCGCGTAGAAAGGACGTACTTGCATACATTCTATCGCCACGATCCAACTCTGGCGTTCTCGGCTCTGTGTCAGAAAGTCATTCCCTTCCCTTTCGCTGAAGCGCAGGCTGCGGTGATTGCGAGCGTGTTCTCGGGGCGAGTACCCTTACCCAGCGAAGAGGAGATGGAGGATTGGGAGAGAAAGACCGAGCACGAGATGGGACGTGGGAGAGGGTTCCATGTGCTTAGTGGCGGGAGGGATGGTCAGTTTATCAACATGTTGCATGATTGGGCTGTTAGTGCTGGAGAGGGCGGTAAGCCGCCGCCTTGTTGGGGAGAGAAGGAGTTTTGGACTAGAGAGAGGTTCCCGGCAATCAAGAAGGCGTTTGCGGAGTGTGGTGAGAGGAGGCACCAGGTTAGGACGTTAGAGGAGATTGGATATGATTTTGAGGCGTGGAAGAGGGAGAAGACTGGGGAGAAGACTGGGGAGAAGAAGTTGCTGTAGTGCTGGAAAGTGTATTGCGCAGTTGCTAGACGAGAGTTCACTTATTACAACAAACAGCACGCGCAGTATTGTATAGTGTTCGACTACTGTACATGGTAAGAGAGAGTCTCGCCAGAGAAGATCTAGCGCTTCCCGGTGCCACGGGAGTATTCTTACTAATAACAAGTGAAGGACTTCGGCGCTTTCGCTTGTCGCTAGACCTTGCAGCGTCAAGCGTCCTCGGGAGAATGGGCATGGGAATTGTTGTAAGTTCGAGATGGCAGACGTTCGATCGTCAAGGAACTCATGTTCGACGCTCATCCTCATCGTGGTTGGTGGCGTACAGGCCATGACTCGCAAGAAATACGGCCATTGATCAATAAGCTTCAAGCCTTTGGCTGGCCCTGACACATGTCCACCAGCTGGACTCCTCCTTAATCGAAGTGACGTATAATGCCCATGGACCTCCAAAAGCAGTCTCGACATGTCCGATGAACTTGGTCTTCGTTCCTCACCACCTAGTGAATCCAGTCGCCTTTGCAATGGCGTCCCAGATCGAAACGGCCAGTGATGCTCTAGCACTTCTTTACAAGACTGGAACTCTACGGGAAGCCAAAGACGACGACAAGCATAACAAGCAATCTCGCGAAAGTGAGTCTGGCCGTAAGCAAAATGGCAGGTCATCGTTCGACAGTGACATGGGTCGAAAGTCATATGCTAGCATCGTGAAGGATGACGAGCAAGACACCTCCGATGGCACCCGCAACATATCTCCAGGCTTGACTGACAGCCGTGTTCTGACGCTCGGCACTGCAACAGGGATCGCCCCCAATATAACACCAGAACAGATGAAAAGGGACGAGCGGAAGGACAGCCAGCAAAGTGACACGCAGCGACACCAAGGCCAGCAAAACCAACAAAACCAAAGCCAGTCTCGGCAGAGTGCACCTCCAGTTCTGGACAAGGTGACTGTGCAAAAGCTCACCAACGGGATCCTGAAACAAAACTCCCAAAATGTCAATGGCGAGACATCTGAGAGCCCCAACGAGAATCGTGTCTCCTTTGACATGAGGGGTACTGCAGACGACGAGCAGCAGAATGGGATGGACCACGCGCAGCAACAGCACCAGCCACAGCAACAGCAGCAGCAGCAAGAAGAAGACGAAGAAGACGAAGAAAAAGAAGAAGAAGATGGCGAGTGGCAGCAGCAAATCAATCAGGAACAGCAGCAGCAGTATCTCGAGCACCTCGAACAGCAAAATGGCGGACCACAGAACGGCGACAAGTCACACGAGGAGCCGTTGTTTGACAACGACATCGCCCAGGAGTTTACGCACAGCATCCTCGAGTAAGACTTTTTTGTCAATGCCAAAAGGCCAATGGAGCTGACTTCTGCCAGACAAGCCCGCAATTCTGCCTTCTCCGACTTCACCATATCTTGTAGAGGCACCGACTACAAAGTCAACTCTCTCGTTATCAGTTCTCTGTCGACTGCCTTTGAAGAAGTCATCCTAGCAGCCAAGGTGGGCTACAACCTCCTCCAGATCACACCCACCATTACACTGACCGCATCGTTTCAGGACGCCAAAGAATCTCGCGTAGAGCTCAAAGACGACTCTCCTACCGCAGTCAAGACCATGATCGACTTCTTCCGCACGCTAGACTACAAGATCTTCAACATGTCCCGCCTCGAAGCCGCACAACACCACGTCGCTGTGTACCTACTCGCGGAGAAGTACGACATTCCCGGCCTCCGCGACCTCAGCGTCTGGAGATTCGAGCGACCGTTCTCCGACTACGGGTACTCTCGAGGAGTGCTGTTGCGGATGTTGCCAGACCTGACCCAGCACGTCTACACCCACACCCCAGAGAAGTGTGCGCTCAGAGTGGCATTGTTGAGGATATGGGCCAATGCTTTGAGGCCGGTAAACTTCCAAAGCGTCAACTTTGAGCCGCTGATCGAGCAGTTCCCAAGTTTCGGAGCAGACATTATCCATGTGCTGGCGAGCCATGTGACCAACCAGGGGCAACAGTACGATCAGGAACCACAGTACAACGAAGAACCACAATACGACCAAGGACCACAGTATAATCGTGCGGGCGGCGAACAGGACTTTGACTGAACAAGTCACCAGAATGGCAGGAGCTTATGGATTGTGTTTTTAGGTTGTACGGGTGGCTAGGTCAAACAGAATGGCTGCTATGTAACGAGTACCGGAAAGTGTTATACTACATGCAATTCCTTCTCAGTCGACCAAATCTACCGCAGTACGCTTTACCTCTCTCTGCTCGAGCATGCTGCAGCTTATAGTCGTCCTGCTGACAGCTCAAGGGCTCTATTTCTTTTGTAAATACTTGCGGCTCATTATACGTAGCATGATACTGACATAGTCCTCCTTCTCCAAGGGAGCACACTCAAGTCGTAGACAGCCGTGACGGCGTACATTCAATAAGGTCCACAACTCTTTCCCCGCCGGCACGGGGCAAAGGCATGTATGTTCTGGTTCTAGTTTATACAGAATATGCAAGTCGAAATCAAAATGCAAAGAAGAAAGAGAAACACTATCGTATTACTATTGCTGTCGCGATAGCATGGACCCAAGCCTTTGAAAAGAAAAAGAGATTACATGGTCCTGTGGTGCCTTGTTCCATCAAAAGTCATGACAAGACGCTTCCGTCGATCTCTCCCGTCGTCTACAACACAAGCGCAGCAAGGGCGGCAGCGGCCATCATGACTGGCGCAGCAGTCGCCATGGCGGCACCACCGGTGTATGCAACTGGGCCCTGGATAGTGCCGTTGCTCTTGCCGCCGTAGGTCCAGGCACCAGTTGGCTGAGCCTGACCTGGGTAGACTGGTGCGACTGGCGAGCTGGAGGTGACGACGTATGAGCTGAGGGTGACGGTCTGGCCCTTGGTGGCCGAGTAGGTTGCTGGGCCCCAGGTGATTGGGCCTTCAGTTGGGCAGACTGTGATGTTCGTTAGCGTACGTCTGCAAGAAGGTATTTTCTTTTCTTTGGGGGAGGAATTTACCGGTGGTCTTTGGTGGCACGACGGTGGTGACCGGGATCCATGACTCAGAAGCAGTCTTGGTCTGGACGCAGCCGCCCTGGCATGGGACTGTAGTGATTTGTCAGTGAATGTCCGGTTATAGCCTGTTTCAATGTTACATACTGGTGAGGGTGGTGGCCTTGGTCACGGTGTACACGGTCGCGGAGTGGGTGAATGTGGTTGACCTAGGAAGTGGCGATCAGCAAATGGCGCAGATTCGTTCCATCACAAGATCACATACTCTGAGCAGTAGGTGGTCCACTCAGAAGCGGTCGTGGTGTAGGTGATTGGGTAAGGAGGAGCAGAGTGGCTCTCGCTGGACCAGCTTGAGCTGCTGGAGTATGGTGACGGGACAGCAGACCAGCTGCTGGACGAGCTGGAACCGCCATAGTATGGTGCCACCACGGCAGAAGAGCTGGACGAGCTGGAAGAGCTTGCGCCACTGTAGTATGGTGGTGCAACCATAGACGAGGTCTCGTATGAGGGTGGTGCTGGCGCAGACGAGGTCTCGTACGTGGGTGGTGCTGGCGCAGACGAAGTCTCGTACGTGGGTGGTGCTGGCGCAGACGAAGTCTCGTACGTGGGTGGTGCTGGCGCGGACGAGGTCTCGTAGGCCGGGGCAGATGGCTCGTAAGCTGGGGCAGCAGTGGTAGTCGGTGCGTAGTATGCTGGAGCCTCTGGGGTCGATGAGGAGCTCTCGCCGTAGCCGTTGTTGTAGTAGGCCGGACCTTCGGGAAGGGCGACGACAGCGCCAACGAGGGCGGCGACAGCAGCGGTGTACTTCATTGTGAACGAGTGTGGTGTGTTGGGATTAATGCAGGAAAAGAGTGACCTGGTTCGATGGGATTGTGGAAGGAATGTGCAGTGAGGAGAGAAGCGAAGTCGCAGAGGTACTTATCGCGGGGCTTATATTGGCGAGGGCTCCTTGAAACTCAGGGCTTAGCTTCCTCTCAGCCCGCCATTACGAGGACAAAGGAAGAGCCCAATCTCCATGCTCAGGACGTGTCGAGAAGCTGTCCACTGAGGAAACAGTCCCTGGCAGTAGCGGCGCGACTACTGCAGGTACGACCACGAAATGCACGGTTGGTGCCGGGTACGGGAGCCGTGCGCGGCGCACTCACAGACTCTCTCTCCTATTTGCTGTTGTTGCTGGTGGCGGTGGTGGTGGTGGTGGTGGTCGTCACTGGTGGCCCGCGGGAAACCTCCAAGCGCTTCTCCTATACCGTATCCATCGTGCCTCTGATCAGCGCGCGGGCTGCATCTGCGGCTGCTCATTCGCGGTCGGGTCTCAACAGCGCAACGCTTCCAAAGCTTAAGTGCGGATGTGTTTCGTTGGTGGCGTCGCCCACGTGCCTTGGCGGAAGCTGCGGTGCGCCGTTTCTGGCCTCTCTACACGAATGAGAAGCATCTCCGTTCTAACCCCCTACCCGATGCTTATGTTGACAATTTGGATGTCCTCCACCGGTTTCTCTTTCCACACTTTCGTCTTCTCAATCATATGAACGACATCCGTGCCCTTGACACATCGACCAAATATTGTATGTTTGTCGTCCAACCACGGTGTCCGCTCCGTCGTGATGAAGAACTGGCTGGCGTTCGTGCCAGGTCCCGCGTTGGCCATGCTAACCGTGTAGGGCTGGTCGTGTCGAAGTGCAGGAGAAAACTCGTCCTCGAACTCCTTGCCCCAAATCGACTCGCCGCCCGTGCCGTCACCCAGCGGATCGCCAGTCTGCACACCCGTTAGCGCACGTCACAAACATGCCTTCGAGAAGCATAATCGAAAACTGCGTTGCGCGCCATCTCGATACAGAACCACGGGCACATACCTGGATCATGAATTTCCTGATGATGCGATGGAAGATGATGCCGTTGTAATAACCATTCCTTGCGTGAGTCGTGAAGTTCTCGACCGCTTTCGGAGCATGCTGAGGAAACATGCGTATCTGGATGTCGCCCATCGTGGTATGTATCGTGGCCGATGTGCCCATACGCGCCTCGCGTTCCTCTTCCTCCTCCTTCTTCTTGGCGGAGTTGATGTTTCGTGGCTTTTCATTGTGGATGTCGCGATCGCTCTTGCTCACGTTGTCTTCGTTTGTAAACATGTAGAAACGCACCTTGCCAGAGCCAGTGGCGACAAGCATAGCGTCTCGTGCTTCAGCTTCGGCGAGGAGTGGGTTGTCAGATGTGGCCATTTGCACTGTAACAACACCTTTTTTGTCAGGCTGACCCTGGTACAAGGCCAAATTGAGAGGTCGGAATGGTTCGTCGCGGCCGAAGATCTTGACAACTCTGTTCGAAAACGTATTGATGACCTTGGTACCAAGAATGCTTCCATACAGTACGAAATGACCGCTCTCATCGAATATGACATTCATACGATTGCGAATAGCTGGATTCTCTATTTCCCGTTCAACGGCAATCCGTCGACCAAATTCTATGCCTTCCAGTGGGTCCTTCGACAAAGTCCCAGCTTGCTGCATTTCTGTGATCGTGTTGACCGACTCGTCATAGGTGCGAACAAGTTTGCCAGACGCAAAGTCGAATATGCGGACTTTCCTGTCCGGGAAGGAGAAGGTTGCAAACTGCTGTCCTGTAGGCGATACAGTGATGCTGCTTGGGATCGACTTGGCTTTCTTGAACTCGAAGAGGGAAGTGCTGCTCTTGATATCGAACACACTTTCGGGCTTTTCATATGAGCCTGCTGGCTGCCAGTATTCGATCATGCCACTTTCGTCCATCGAAACAACGCAATCGTACAGGCTGTTGTAAGTCATGAGGTGTACAGGCTTGCGATGCAAACTTGGAATGCTGTGCATAGGTTTCTGGTTCTCGCCTCGTCCGTCGTATATCGCTATGCTGCCATCGTTGTCGTTCGAGACTGCCAACAACGGGAATGATTTTCCATGTCCATGCACGTAGCAAACACACTTGGGAGACTGCTCGGGTTCCAGCATTGCCAGAAGATCAAATGTCGCAACGTCGAACAACTTGACGGTGTTGTCTGCTCCCGCAGTAGCATAATTCCGTCCATCTGAACTGACAGTCACACTTTTGATCTCGCCCTCATGCGCCTTGTACTCCTTGACGAATTCAATGCCGCCAGACGTCTTCTTCCAGAACTTGACATGGCCATCGATCGAGCTCGTAATCAGGAAATCGGTATGCGGTGTGATGTTGACGAAGGAGAGCTGATCCTTGTGCATCAGTGACTTCGAGTACCGTGCCGCGCTCGGTAGGGCTGCAATGTACTGCTTCTCGTACGGCAACTTTCTCCTCTTCTTCTTTGGTTGTTCCGCCGAGGGCAGAGCTGGTCCGATGTCATCATCGTCGTCGCTTGTGTCGCTCGCGTTACCGTTCTGAGGCGCTTCATCTTCTGTCTCCTCTCGCGCCCTCTTGGTACCATGAGGCACGATACTGTCCTGCTCAGCCATCGTCTGCTTGGAACGGAACAGCAGCGACATGCGACGGTGTTCAGCATCACCCATCGCAAACAGCTTCGACGGGCGGCCCGCCTCGCCGACCCGAAGCTTATTTATTGAAACGGCTAGAATAGTCCGTCCTCTAAAGTTAAGTTACTTGACGCATTACTCACATTTCTCTATGCACCTTCGCCACACAGCGAACGATACTTGTACCACGCAGCCACTCCTCCTGCACGGACTTTGACTCACTGTCAATCACGACTGCGGTGCGACTACATTCGTTGCTTATATTGTTCATCAGGCCATATTTGTGAGAGCCTGCATTTCTTATCTCCTTGCAACAGCAGTCAAGGTGCTATTAGCGGCATTGTTCACGACATTGGCATAAACACAGCTCTCGATAGCCAAGATCTGGCTCCAGCTTCGTTATTTATTGGATCGCCACAGACATACAGCATGGAGGGCGCAGCAGCAACGCAGCAGCAAACAGGAAGCTCGAGACCGCGGCAACGGCGACAACCGGGACGTGGTAAAGGAAATGCTCGAGGTGGCGAGAAGGCTGCGTTAGCATTTCGACCAGCCAGCCTTGCTCCAGATACTGAAGCAGCTTCCCAATCAGCAGTCGGGAGTGATGGCGAGAGAAAATCACATCACGGCCGTAGCCGTGGGAGGGGTGGCGCTCGAGGGAGAGGGGGACGAGCAGCACCAGCAGACAGTCGACTTGTCAATGGACGGGTTTTTGGCGGCCAGCTGACCAGGGACGATACGATGGCATCGGTCAATGCTCAAGAAGCTGCGAATCTCCAGGCGAATGCTCCAGTATTTGTCCCGGGCCAGCAGCATGTCCAAAACGCTACACAATCACAACCTCCATTGCGTCCACCCAGGCAACCAAGACAGCCTAAGCGGAGGATGTCGAAGTCTCAAGCACCAGATATCGCCACACGGACTCACGAGGATATTGATAATGGCCACTACGAGTGTGCGATCTGTACCAGCGGAGTACGACGGAACTCGAAAGTGTGGTCGTGCCATACATGCTGGACAGTCTTTCACATGGCCTGCATCAAGAAATGGTCATCCAATGCCGGTGCTGCTTTCGGGCAGCAGAATCAGGATGGAGAAGCGCAGCAGTTACGACAATGGCGATGTCCAGGCTGCAACCTGCCCAAAGATGACCTTCCGAGCACTTACTCTTGCTGGTGTGAGAAGGAAACAGACCCTCGTTCTCTTGCTGGCCTTCCTCCTCACTCATGCGGTCAGACTTGCGGCAAGGACAGAGTACGAAAATGCCCGCATCCTTGCCAGCTGACCTGCCATGCCGGCCCTTGTCCTCCCTGCACACACATGGGATCAACACAATCATGCTTTTGCGGAACACATGAGTCGACCAAGCGCTGCTCTGAGACGGACTACAATTCCGGCTTTAGCTGCGGTGAGATCTGCAGCACTGTCATGCCTTGTGGCGAGCACAAATGCGAACGAGTTTGCCATGCTGGACATTGTGGTGCTTGCGAGGTCAGGCTACCAGCCAGATGCTACTGTGGCCAGATGGAGAAGGATGTACTGTGCAGCGATCGTGGCGAGCCGAAAGAGAGCCAGCGTAACCATCACGCCGACGAAGCAGAAATCATCACTGAAAGCTGGACTGGGAACTTCAACTGTGACACTACCTGCAACCGTGCCTTCGATTGTGGCGTTCATCGATGCGAGCGAGTCTGCCACACTCAAGACGCACAAGCTGATCACTGCCCACGATCACCTGATGTCGTCTCGCACTGCTCGTGTGGCAAGACGCCTCTCGCGGAGCTTAGCGACCAGCCTCGAGCAGTATGCTCAGATCCTGTACCAAGCTGCGACAAGCCATGCGGAAGAACACTGCTCTGCGGACATGAATGCCCAGAGGTCTGTCATACTGGCGACTGCCCGTCATGCTTGCAGACTGTAACAATCAATTGCCGATGTGGAAGAACGACATCAAGAACTATCTGTCATCAAGGTCGTGAGGAGGCGCCACAATGCATGCGAGTCTGTCGAGCTAACCTCAATTGTGGACGACACGCTTGTGAAGAGAGGTGTTGCGCTGGGGAGAGCAAAGCTATTGCGCGCCAAGCCAGTAAGAAGAAGTCACGGCCACTTAACTCAGCACCTCGAGGCGACGATGGTTTCGAAGCTGAACATATCTGCACGCGACAATGTGGTCGCATGCTGAAATGTGGTAATCACGTTTGTGAAGAATTGTGCCACCGCGGGCCATGTGGGACATGCCGTGAAGCCATCTTCGAGGAGGTCAGCTGCCACTGTGGCCGAACAGTCCTTCAGCCTCCGCTCCCTTGTGGTACTCAGCCGCCTCCCTGCCGTCTGCCCTGCGAGCGACCAAAAGCCTGCGGCCATCCTCAGGTTGGACACAACTGCCATTTGGACGATGCGCCTTGCCCGAAATGTCCGTTCCTGGTTGAGAAGCGATGCATGTGCGGGAAGAAGTCCCTCAAGAATCAACAATGCTGGCTTCGTGATGTCGGCTGTGGTGAAGTGTGCGGCAAAAAGTTGAAGTGCGGAGTGCACTTCTGCCGCAAGATCTGCCACCGCGCTGGACAATGCGATGACGCTAATGGCGATGCATGTCAGCAACCATGTGGCAAGGAGAAGAAGATTTGTGGCCACCCTGACGAAGCGCCATGCCATGCGCCGTTTCCTTGCAAGGAGGAGAAGCCTTGTCCAAGCAAAATCTTCATCACTTGTGCTTGCCAAGCGCAAAAGCAAGAAGTTAAGTGTGGTGCGTCCAAGTCAAGCGAGGGCAATTGTGGCAAGTCTCTAGCTTGCACGGAAGAGTGCGCACGTCTCGAACGGAACCGTAAGCTTGCACTTGCCCTCAACATCGACCAAGCGATCCACGTCGAGGGCGGTGACCACATCCCATACTCTACTGAGACTCTTAACCTTTTCGCTCAACAGCCCAAGTGGTGCCAGGTTCAGGAGCGAGAGTTCCGTGTCTTTGCGTCGGAAGAAGACGAGAAGCGGTTGCGCTTCAAGCCAATGCAACCACAACAGCGAGCATTCGTGCATGCGCTGGCAGAGGATTTTGGTCTTGACTCGGAGAGCGTTGACCCTGAACCTCATCGTCATGTTATGATCTGGAAGACTCCACGATTTGTTTCAGCACCAAACAAGACGCTAGCGGATGCTCTTCGTGTTCGCCAGCAAGCTCAACGCTCGGCGAACATCAGCGCTAACGTGTCTGACAACGAAGGCAGTAACTCCGTCAAGATCAAGCAGTCCTTCGAGCCGTTCAACAGCTTTCGCATCACCAAGCCACGATTTGGCCTTACAATCGATGAGGTTCGAGCAGAACTTAACGCAGTGCTGCACCCCAGCGCACCTATCACCTTCGACGTCGAGTTCCTGCCCAGCGAAGATGTCATTCTGAAGGCAGTGAGTCGCACTTTGCCGCCCAAGGAGCTGGAGCGCATGCTGCAGAATCTCAAAATGCCTTTAGGTACTGCCGTTGCATCCAAGAACTATGGCACCATGCAGCTGTGCACAACAGATTCTTCGCTCAACATCACTCGTTATGAGTCTGATGGGACGACTGGAGATGGCTGGTCGAGAGTGGCAGCTAAGAAGTCTGCTCCAAAGGTCAACATCCAGCGTGGTGGATTTGGCGGTACAAATGCCTTCGCTGCTCTTGGTGCTGGTGGTGGTGGTGGTGGCAAGGTCACTTTCGCGAAGAAGAAGCCTGAAAAGAAGGCCAAACCATTACCTGTTGCTGAGGATTGGGAAGCTGCTGAAATGGAGGAAGAGGAGAAAGAGAGAGTGGCTAGCGCAAGTGAAGACGATGGTGGTGTGCACACTGTGACACTACCCGAAATCACTAGTGCAGGAGACCCTTCCGAGCACATCGATTGGGCAGCGCAAGCAGAATCGGCTTTCTAGATGTCGCCGTCATCTTGGCAAAGGATAATCGAAAAGAAAGAGTATTAGGTAACCCAAGACACAAAGCTCATGCTGGATGCAGACACGCTGCAGTGACACCAAGCTCCGTCCCGTCGACAAATCAACGTTTTCACAATGTTCTCTTTTTCCCCCTGCCTCATTCATTCAATGCATCGGATCAGCAATGACGCAGCCAACTGGGACGGCCGCCCGGATCTTTGCTATCCCTGAGCTGTTGGAGAATATCCTCATCCATGTCACCTCAGTACCGCAATTGTTCAACCTGCAGCGCACAAACGGCGCATTCAAGTACACGATCGCCGTGTCCAAGACTTAACGCAAGATTTTTCTGCAGCTGACGGATGAGGACTGTCGTAAGCCCACCAGGTGTCAAGTCTCTTATCAAGAAATCGAAGAGGAGCTCTCTCGCGAGGTGACCCAATCACTTCTTCCAACCTAGCATCTACGACCAAGTCTTCTCCTTAGGCTTCACCTCGTCACACTTACTGCCGTTGTCACTTAGCCCACCGGGCTCGATCTTCTCAAGACTCGCGCGCCTCTACTTCGTCCGTCTCCTCGAAGTCGATGCCAGCTTCTTTCTCCAACTTGTTTACCGCATCGGCTTGGACTGTTCCGAGCTGCTTTGAGTTAGTAAGTGCGGAAGTTTGCGCTACCGGATGCAATGCATACCCACTTGCTTCTGCCCTGCCGGTTCTGCTCCATCTTCTCCTCGAGATGCTTCTTGTGCTACTGGTACTCGTCGACCTGGTGCTTTGCTCGCTGATGGATCCTTTCAATATGGCCAGCCTTTACAAGCTTCGAGTCGTGCAACAGGAAGTCCTTGTTCTTGCCGTCGTCTTTGCGGCTTTGCTGGATGGTTCGAACTTTGCAGATGCGGCGCACCTGGTACTGGACTTCGCCCGATGCGCTGTTGTGACTGTCGTCACCGCATCCAACGAGCACGCTGTTGATATGCGGCATATTGTTGGTATTAGGTGTGGCCCGGTAACATTCCAATGGTACGTGGGTAGTGCTGGCGCATTCTTGTCAAGATGGCCGTGCCGAGGTGTTGGTCGGTTGAACCTGGTCTATGTCGAAGTTTTAGAAGAGAAGTCAAGGATTGGAAAGCGGCTTTTTGATGCGACTCTTTACGGCAGCGTTTGCATTCGCCTGAGTTGAATATCGGCGACGCTTCAATGGAAGTCACTTCACTCATTATTTCGAGCTCGCTACTGTCCCTTCGTCCTTGCGATCTAGGATGACATAGCGATCTAAGTTGAATGTTCACGCTTGACCAGCTGAGCCAAGACCAGCTCGAAGATGAACCATAAGTCGTGGCGAGGAGAACGTCGCATCTGCACAACAGAGCCTCTTGTAGCGGAGCTGTTCGACTTAGGACTTTGCGATGTCGTGACTGTGATTGACCTGGTCCAGAGTAGTGACGGATGCCTTCTTGTGCTCGATGTGCTCCGTGTTGCGAGCACGTTCCTGGATTGAGATCTTGTCGAAGCGGCATATCTGACGACCGCATGCCTGGACGTCACTTAGCAAACCATATGTATCTTGTCGGCACATAGTATCTTGTGCAGCCAGTCTTTGTTGTGGCCCGCCATCGTCTGGTCTCCGTGTATAGTAGTGTTAGTAGGCATATTTTCTGGCAGAGCAGAGAGAAGCTGGCTATAGGCATACAACTCCACGAGCGATATATATGCAGAGATTGCTGCATTCTTGTTGCAGCGCTACATTGCATGCGATAAGATGCTCAAGAAGCCGTACCTACGCCCGCAATATGAGCTTGTTTTCGCGCACGGAAGACCTGGATGGGGCACTCATAGCATTACCAGTCTCTGTAGTGAGCCGTCCTCACAGCAAGTGATTTGCAAGCTCGCTGGTTCTGGTTAGAACATCGCGCCAACATTGCGTGAAAAGATGCATCACCGGGCTTTATTCCGTCTTGAGACGCGCGATGCGGAAGTTCGTGGTCGGATGCTGACATTGTCGCGTATGTCTCGTTTACTCTACACTACATGCTTGACCTGTTTACAAGCAGGTTAGCCCAACGCACCCCTATTGAAGGAAGGCTTTCCGGGCGACTTCACCTCAAAGAATCGCTTCAGCCACCAGACTTGGAAGACGCCCTCGCCGATGAGCACGCCAAGCTGAAAGATACTCCACCACTTCACCCGTGCGTTGGTGCTCTCGGCTGTGTTACGGTGAGTTCGCTCTCGTAGAACCATGTATGATTGCTCGTCCTTGACTTGTGCGAGGTGATCGGACATGGCGCGGACTAGAATATGTTAGCAATGCAGTCTTGAGGTATCTTCGACTCATATTGAAATTTGGGCCGACTCGACATACTCTCTTTCTCTAACGGATCTTGTGGCGATTCGCTTTCCGGCACGTATACTATCCCGTGTACATTGAAGCTGACCTCTTTCGTGTTCGCTGACCAGTGCTCGTTGCTGAAGCAGTACGCGTATCTCCCGTCTTCCCTTGCATCGAAGGAGTGGTCGCCGGAGCTGACCGTTCGCTGGTCGATGATGTTGCTACCAGACGGAGCCGTGATCTTTATGAGACGGTCATGTCAGCAAATGCCTCTCACATGCCCCAAGATTTCCCAGCATGCTCGATAAACGCCCTGTCGTACTGGTCGCAATGCTCTTGCTGCATGCTCCGTCCTATAGTGTCTCATCATGTGCATACCCAGAAGTCAATGTCCAGGTTCCCACTTCCGCCAAACTCCCGATCGCCAACTTGGAATGTCACCGTCATCTTGTCGTCCTTGTGCAGCGACTCGTGGAAGCATTCTCGGGAATGTGCCCGCAGCTGGATATTGTGTGCATGGCTGAGGGCAAACAGGGACAACAGCGAGAGGAAGAGGCTGAAGAGCGCCATCTTGCGCGTGGTGTCGAAGATGACGTGAAGCAGAACAGAAGTGTGAAGTTGTAATCCTAGCTATGCGCAATTCCAGGAGATCGTTTCGTGTCCAGAGCACGCGAGGCAGGGAAGACCCTGTGGAGCCGTTGCCAAGAATTGCAGAGGGAACCATCATGGGCGTGGCTTCGATCTCTTCTTCACTTCACATTTGCTTCACATGCTGTGACATACCCCCTATGCTTGCTTCCGAGGACTCTTCTTCATGCTTTAGGATTCCAGTGACCGTCTAACAAGCCCCGCGGTCGGCTGAAGCGTGCATCAGACTTCTTCTTGCTCGGGCATACCTTTCATCATGCCATCACCTCGTTGCGCTCGGACCAGACATCAGCAAGAAGACCACTACTTCTGTGAGAAGTGAAAGAACATCAGTCCGACAAGCAGACAGGCGTCACAAAGGACTCAAATGCTTGTTGAACACACTGAGAGCAGATTTATCTGAAAGCCATCCCTCAACTCCCTCCACCATCACCAACTCCACCACTTCCAACGACAGGCAGCGCAACGCAGCAAGACATTTGGGAGAGCCATGCCAGGCTCCCCACGATGTGAAAGCATGTCCGGTCATGGGTGTGCGTGGCACTCATCACGACTGCAAAGTGCACACTGACCTCCGCAGGAGCTTCTCTCAGCGCACGAGCGGATTCGAGATAGGGACGGTAAACCGCCACGCTTGTCAACGAACCTCTACCTGGTCTCCCCCAGGCAACTGAAGGTAAATGAACGTATTGAAAGATCAGCACGTACATGTTGGCAACACGTGTAGCTCAATCAGAAGTTCATTTGGTTACCATATTCACCTTAAATGGTAAAGACCAATGGTGTGAGTTCGTACCACATTAACTACCTCATCAAGTGTGTTGTTCGAAGTTTTGCTCGGCGTGTAGTCCTCGCCGACGTTCTGCAAGTGGTGGCAGATCTCGGCCAGCATTCGAATCCCGCTCTCCACCCCTTTTTGCTTCCAGCAACGATATATCATTGTGTCCCCTTCGCGATCTCTACTGATACGCTCCTATCAAGCTCCATCAATTGATTCATTAGTTGACGGCCTGATCTCGACGAGAAGTACAGTAGACTCCCAAGCGAAAAACTTTTTGCTGCCTCCGTACTTGAGCACCCAGCAGCCGCCACTCACCGCCCAGAGCGTATCTCGAGCAAATTTGAACTGCTTCACGAAGCGAATGCCCCTCGCTTTGACTGGTGTCGCCTCCTAGGTTCTGTCAGCCATCATACTTCTACAACCAAACACACTCTCCAATCGCTGACTGTTTGCTATCTTGGGGACATATCCCTGGCATCTGAGCTCAATGGGACGACTCGCCACATACGTCGCGGCCTCTGCAGCTCTTGCCGACAACCTGCAACCAGTCGAGCGCCTGCCATCAGTCTCAGTGATAGATGCGCTTCTCCCCAGACGCCTGGCCTCGATCGGCTCAGTAAAGAGACAGGTAAACACTACAACCCCATTCACTTCACGCCTCACTTCTCCTACTCACCATTCACTTCCCGCTACAACACGCATACCCCGTGATCATAAACGATCAATTACACCATCTTTCACTATCCTTTACCGACCCACTCACCATGTTCACCCCTTACCTCGGACTCATCGCGCCGAAGATCAGCGTTCAGCTGATCGACTCTAACACTGGCCAGCCAATATCAGGCGCACAAACTGCCGCGCCATCCATCACCCACACGGACATAAAGAAAGATGGTAGCGGCAAGATGGTCATGGTCCGCCACAAGAGCAGGCTCGGCGGCGGCAGCGTGAGCGGCGAGAAGAAGTCCCTCTCGGAAAAGGCCAAGAATGGTGGACCAGGGTCCCAGACTGGGGACGAGAAGAAAGACGCCACATTCACAGCCGAGGAAGACGCCAAGCTGAAGGAGTTGAAGGAAGCGAACACGTCCTGGAAGAACATCGCCCAGGAGATGGGCAGAGCTCAGCATGAGCTTAAGACGCGGTGGAAGGAGATCGAAGGCAAGGCGGATGCTGTTGCTGGCGGTGATGACACAGGCGCCGAGAAGAAGGAAGAGGCCACCCATGATGCTAATGGTGGCGGCGACTTCACAGCAGAAGACGACGCCAAGATCAAAGAGCTCCTCGCCACCAGTACAGGCTTCAAGAAGATCGCTCAGGAACTCGGTCGGCCACTCAACAAGCACCTCAAAGACCACATCAACGAGCTAAAGAAGAAGGACGCCAGTACCAGCGATGGCAATGCAGGTGGCGACAATAGGGACGACAAGCAGTCCACCAAGAAAGATGCTTCACCACCACCAGCAGCCGATTCCTACGACGACGCAAAAATCAAAAAAATCCTCGCCGGCGGCGAAAAGAACTTCAAGAACATTGCAGGGCAACTCAGCTACACCATGGGGAAACCTTTCACAGAGCACTGCAGAAAGCTCAAACTAGAGATCGAGGCTGGCGAGGAAAAGAAAGACAAAGTGCCAGCCGATGGAGGTGGCAAGAAGGGCAAGAAGGGCAAGAAGGGTGACAACAGCGGCGAAGAGAAGAAGGAAGACAGGAAGAAGGAAGAGAAGAAGGAAGAGAGAAGGAGGGAAGAGAGAAAGAAGGCAAATGAGAAACCGAAGCAGGAAAAGGAGAAGCCCAAAGATGAAGTCAAGCCATCCTCATCCTTCAAGGCTGGCAGCGAGGCTGGCAACAAGGCTGGTAGCACAGTCAGCCGCCATTCTCATCGTATTGAAGCCAGATTCACCATACGCGAATGGATGACTCTCCAAGAAGACGACATCTTCAGCTTCGGCGAGCTGCAGTTGCTGGCGGAGCTGGTGGGTAAGGACAAAGGACAAAGTTGGTTGAGTGTTGCAAGTCAGTTCATGGACAAGACGGGCAGGCGAATGCATCCTGATGATATCAGAGAGAAGTTCGAGGAGATGGCGACGCTAGGATGATGAAGCGCTTCGTTGCTTCATGCTTCTGCGTTTGTCATATAGTCTGAGCGAATGAATTGCCCTTCGCTGCTCTGCTTCTACTTCTGTTTCACTTGTTGGGCCGCTCGTTAACAAGCTCCACATCCCCGTCCACGTTTCCTAATGCTATGCCATCCTGTTGCACTTGCAATTGTCCTCGCTGCTGTTTGGAAGCTTCCCGCTTCTCACGGCATTCTCGTCTCTTTTTTCGGTAAAGCCATAAGATTTTCTGATGGGGCCGTCCCCAGCATGGAATACATGTTGAGAGTCGTATACCGTGCTCGCAAAGGTGTTGTGTAGCATCAAATCGGGCTGGCCTTTGTTGCAAGTCGGGCGATGAGCTGACGTCGGGACCAGGGCTATCGACGGAGCGCCCTCTAACTACCAAAAGCAAAGGCTGTTAGCTAGACGTATCGAAAGAAGGGTTAAGAGCCTCAGACAGCTGCTCGGTCAGGTAAAGCAGCGTGTCTTAAAAAGCGCGTCACGACGCGTTATCTCCACTAGACTGTCTGAGCTCTCAAGTGGTGCTCCGTAGCTTGGGCACTTACTCCAGATGTTCTCCCACGTATCCTATTTCTTGCCCATGCTTACTTGAATCGCTCGCTCTTTATCGGCTAGCTCGAAGGGGTCGCCGTACTTGTTCTTGACCATGCAATCGCGGTGTGCAAGGGCATCCCAGGAGCGCTGCAGTGAAGAAAGTGAGTGGAATGAAGATATGACGAGGTGTACGAACACCATACCTGAGCTTCGTCCTGTGCTTTCTTGTTTTGCCACGAGTATCCTGGCTCGTCTTCAGGACGCTGCCACTGGTAGCCGCTCTTAGAGTGCGTCTTTACCGGAAGATCTTGTCTGGGTTTACCGTTGGTAATCGCTGCGAGTTCTGAGATAATCTGCTGCATCAGTATCAATGTGCTGCAATCTTGAGGACATGAAGAAGAGAAGCAGCGCGCATTGAGGCTCGACTCCACCTTCGGTACGCACCATCCATATCGTCGTTGCCGTTGCTGATGGTCTGGATGGGTCTCTTGCCGTTGGAGTTCATGTTCCGGGGAGGCTGCGATTGCGAGTTGGGTGTGGGCGGGGTAAGGATGGGAGGGTCGACTTGAGCTTGCGAAGATTCGTCGGCTTCGCTTGGTGTGTACACCATCTGGCTGTCGTTTGGCGTGGCCATCTCTCAGCAGGCAGCAATTCCGCCTACTCCACAAGAACACTTCATATCAAGTGGATGATCATATTAGCTGGAGGAGCGAGCGAGCTTCAGAAGCATAGTTGGTGACGTCGCTCGCGTGGAGTTCGTGTGGAACGCGTTTCAGGCGGCAACTTTTAGTCCCACATCCTCCAGGGTCCTTTTCGACCATATCTGAAGCTCTTGAGCCCACTGCACCGACCTTCACGTCTACAAAGTCTTCCGTCGCACCGCCGTTCCCTTGCGTAGCTGTTGGTCGAAACTCAGCAAGAATAGGGCGATGCTCGGAGACGCGCCACGCACTAGTTCTAAGACCAGAAGCAGCAACAAATTCTGCTTCACCCAGCAGCTGCTCTAAGCGCTCAGAAACGCTTCATTATTATCACTTTCACATCAGGATGGCGACCCAAATATCCAAGCATCAATTGGCCATATTCATCTGGTCTGATCGCAGCCCACTTCTGCGGCAACATCTCTACTGATCTTCATGAAAGCTTCCAAGCAGCATCAGCAATCCGTTGCTGTTATCTCCAGGTGTGCATGATCCTGATATGCTAGGCTGTCAGACCACCTTCTCGTGATCGCCAGCCTTGAGAAGGCTGGCCCATTTCTCCCATCCGTCGCTTGGCAGTCACAGTACCATGAACGGTTCTTAAATGACATCATCCAATGCCAACACCTTGATCTCAATCGACAATGCTCTTCGATCTACACTACTCGCTCTCATGAGACAGCTTCTCCAAAGTCTTGCTTCCTCAGATAACGAACCTTATGCTAAATAAGCGGTAGACAGCGGAGTCTCGCAGCGCTCCAAGGTTGCCCGCACACAGCGGCTACGGCCAAGATAAGCATTGCTTAGCTAAGTGGTTCCTGTTGTTCATTGTTCCTCATCTTCTTACGACCTACCTCCGCCACAAACGTGCCACACAGTCGTTGCAGTAAGGTCATTGGAAATGTTGCAGAAAGCCTTCCTCGCGATATCTGCCCTTGCAACCTGGGCTACACCCCACGAACACCATCATGAAGTCGAGGACAAACAGCAGCCATTCATAGGCTGGACCCAAGAGGATCTGGACGCGAAATGGGGAACAGATGTAAGAGGTTCTTCTGCCCGTGGTGGAGGATTGTGCTGATTTGATGGCCACAGTGGGGATTCTCTGGCATCAACACATTCGCGCATCTAGAGCATACGAGGTGCCTTCAGAGTCCTGATACAGAATATGACATAGCTATACTTGGTATGGACCCACTCGAATCATAAAAGCCTATGGCAATGTCTCGCACTTTAGCTTACACCTTGATGCAGGAGCACCTTTCGACACTGCAGTATCGTACCGGTACGTGAAAGCTCTACGGTCTCATCTGTATCTCAGACATCCACTAATGTGATACCCCGTGCGTGAGCAAAGGCCGGGAGCACGATTCGGACCAAGAGCAATTCGCGCAGCATCGGCTCGCCAAACCGCATTGCGTGGTTTCAACCCACGAGCCAACCTCAACCCCTACCAAGAGTGGGCTAAAATCATCGACTGCGGAGACATCCCAATCTCCCCCTTCGACAACGCTCTAGCTCTTCGGCAAATGAGCGAAGCATTCACAAACCTCGCCCATAGCAAAGCACCCGCAACCAGCGTCGACTCCCCAGTGCGATACAGACAGAGACCAAAACTCTTCACCTTAGGCGGAGACCATAGCATTGCTCTCCCAACTCTACGAGCATTGAACAGGATCCACGGCCCCGTGGCCGTGGTACATTTCGATGCTCATCTCGACACATGGCACCCGGCCAAGTACCCATCAGCGTGGTTCGACCCAGAAGACCCAACGCAGCAGTCGTTCTTCACGCACGGCACTATGTTCTGGCTCGCTCATAACGAAAGCTTGATCCAGGAAGGCAAATCAGTACACGCAGGTCTCCGGACTCGACTTTCTGGACCCGAGGACAACGAGGAAGACAGTTCCCAAGGATGGACTCGGATCGCCTGCGACGACATCGACGAGCTGGGCTCTCCTGGGGTAGCGAAGAAGATTGTCGACCATGTAGGTATCGATACGCCGGTATATCTTTCGATCGATATCGATGTGATTGATCCTGGTATGGCTCCAGGAACTGGTACCCCCGAACCAGGAGGCTGGACAACAAGGGAGCTGATTCGCGTGCTCAGAGGCATTGATGCGTTGAACGTTGTTGGGGCTGATGTCGTGGAAGTCGCACCGGCTTACGACGGGACTGGCGAGGTGACCGCTTTAGCTGCCGCCCAGGTGGCTTTTGAGGTCTTGACAAGTATGGTCAAGAGAGGTATGGATGACGGTAAGCGCGCTGGCGAGGGAAAAGATGGGCTGTGAAAAGGCGGGAGAAGAGGGCCTATCTTGATGGATGATGTGCCAGCCTAGCTATGACGCTGGGACAACATAGTCTGAATACATCGCGACGACCCTCGGATTCGTCTCATACACCTCAGGTTCACACCATCCTGCTTCTGTTTTGTTGGACCAAACAGGTCGTACTTGAGCAAGATCCCGGCGACGAAGGATTGCAGCTCCTGATATTCGAGGTTGATGCCAATGCATTTAGCGTCCGCCCTTGTCGAGAAAGAGAACTGATCCTGCCGCAGGCTTGGGTTGTCAAGGTGTCGGTCTGGAGTGAAGTCATCCGCCGTCTCGCCATATGGAAGCTGTAGCTGAAGCTAATGCATTCTTGGTTTAGTGGGCCTGTGGGGTGGAAGACCAGGACGGGTAGCAATAATGCGGGCATTGACTGTAATGATATCATGACTCTGGAGCTCAAAACGCCCCCAAGTTGTATAAGGTCAAACGCGACGCCATTACAGTACGCTGATAGCAATATTGCACCACCAGCCAGCCGTTTGTAAGGTTGTAGGCCAGAGGCATGCCTTCGTCGAAAGGGGAACCCACGGATCCCGAGTTGAGGGAGAAGATCAAAGAAGAGGTCAAGCAAGAGGAGAAGGGTATGTCGTGTGGCATGGGAGTCTGATCTTCGTGCGTCGGCCGTCGTGCGTCGTGCGTTCGTGCCTTTCTTTGCTGACCTGTGTGTCAGGCGGAGGAAAGGGGAAATGGAGTGCCTGGAAAGCGGGGGAAATGGCCAGACGATATGAAGCTCAGGGTGGAGACTACAAAGACACGGGCGACAACAAAAACAAGGCGCAAAAGGGCGAACCGGAGAAGAAGTAATTGGCTACATGCATGCAAATGTAAGCTGGAGACTTTGTTTCGAGACCGGAGAATCGTGAATCCGTGGTCAAGGTGGATGTCGAAGCAGCGTCATGGAATAGAGAACAGAGAACACACTGGAGACGCGTCTTGGCGACGCGTAGAACTAGAAAGCACGACCCCTCCCTGCACCCCAGCCGAAACGGGCAACAACGATGATGTACTCATGATGACACACCATTCTACCAAAACATTTAACATAAACTTGAATTTACATGTATTCACCACAAACACCTTACTATGTTATCACATCGTACGCTACTGTGGACGCAACCAAGCAAGCTTCCACTACTGTCCGATCCTGGTTGAACAGCGCAAATGGAGCACCACAAACCGCACCCACGAGCATGCTTCGAAGGACACTACAGCAAGTTCGATCTGCCTTCTGGTGCGCATATAGCTCTTATTACTTGCCAGATCCCGCGAGCCACGCAAAAGCCTTACATGGTCTCATTCACCTACGTGCCGCAAGGAAACCGCAAAATCTGGCAGAAGGAATTATGGGTCGACCACATAGACATGAAGGCACATGCTTCTGGCGATGGTCTTCGACATGACATTCCAGGCCTAGGCCATATCGACTGGAGCGAAGAAACGACCGAATACGACATTGAGCACGAAGACTTCTCCTTCAAAGCCAACACAACGACCAGAACGCCCTGGTCCGCAGCCACCAACACCCCGGAGAGCCTGCTCGTGAACCTGCCACTCCCTCTCCACTGGCACGTACAATCTCTAGCATCGCAATGCACATTCTCCCTCGACATCCACGACTACAGACTCCCACGACCCGACAAATCTGGCGCCGCCACAGTCCACGACGAAAAGAACTGGGCAAACAGTTTCCCCTCCGCCCACATGTGGCTCCAAGCCCGCGACAACGATCGCGGCTTCTGCTGCGCAGGGGGCCAAATCCTCGGCATGGAAGCCTTCCTCCTCGGCTACCGCAGCAAGAATCTCAACATCGACTTCCGCCCACCCTTTGCTGCAAGGATCGCGGGCTGGAGTCCGTTCTTAACCTACAGGACAGATTGGCAGAATCGGGAATTCGAACTGAGCGTACAGGATTTTCGGAATAAGCTTACGATTCAGGCCTCCGCGCCGCAAGGAAGCTTCTTTTCGTTGAGCTCACCGTTTCCTGAAGGGCATCGGGAGAACTTTCTCGGCCAGAGTTTCCAGGCGTCGTTCAAGGTCAAGGTATATCAGAGTGGATGGTTCAGCCCGTGGCAGCTAGTGAGGGAGGACACTTTTGAAGCAGCGAGTCTTGAGTTTGGAGCTGGGTTCTATCCGCCTGCTGGGAGCGATGAACGCTTTCATTGAGAAAGGCACGATATCCATAATGTATTAACCAAGCTACACGAAACCATTCCATCTGGCTTGATTGCCACGAGGATCACCGCCTCGATCACGCGCGGCATTCTTCCATGGACTGACTGCGAGTGAACTGTCTCTGGGCTGCCCATTGGTATCTGGATCGGCCTGTGTTCTTGGCGCATTCGTCCTTACTGTGGGTGGTCTCCTGGGCATTATCGAAGCGCTCATCTGCCCCTCACCGGGACCGTCCGCCTGGTCGACATCATAGTTGTTCCAGTAGAGTAAGTGCTGCTTCCGCTTGGTAACGTCGGCCAGCGAGGCCATAGAACCAGGTGGCGGACGACCAAGCGTAGGTGATTCAGTTTCTGTTGATAAATTCGACACCTGGCCACGAGACTGCTCGCAAACATCAGCATCCCATGAGCAGTTGCAGCACAGAACATGACTTACAGTATCTTCCAATTCCGGAATATGTTTCAAAAACACCGATGACCTCGAAGCAGATGCAATTGTACTCCCCCCAACAGGATTTGCATCCAGCATCTGAGGCGGTTTGCGCACAGCAGCCGGTACTCTGCTCAGTCCCCCTTCAGCTCGCACCCCAGGGGCCGTCGAGCTATGCCCTTCAAGCTCACTGAATTGATCAGCTTTCTCTGCAGTTCGGCAATCATGTTGTGGAAATCCTACACATACCTCGTCAGACCCAATTCCGGTCTTGGTCATCACGAAAGATACTTCTCTGCCTTGTGTGCTGAGTGTGGCAGTACGCACCTCCAAGTGGGGTATATGCATCGTGTTGGGTACTGCCTGACCGGTGGTGAACCATTGACTGTGTGCCGTAGTTACCTTCGCCAGGTGTAGCTGCTGAGGTATCCCCCTTCAGTATCTCGCGCTCGCGTCTCTCGTCGATCTTCTTCCGATGGCGACGGACCAGAAATGCCAGCAGGATCAGAACGAGTGCTATTCCTGCAATGCCACCTACGACCCCACCTGCGATCGCTCCTGTGTTTGAGCTACTGCTTTGGTGAGCAGCAGCAGTCATGGACGGAGAAGCAGTTGCATATACGGATGAAGAGATCGTTGCAAACGAGCTTGACGTGGGGCTGGTACTGGCACTGCCGATAGTGAACGGATTGTTGATCCTTATAGTGGTTGCTGACGTTGTTGCCTTTGCTGTGCCGGTAGATGAAGTCCTTGATGCAGCACTGCTCGAAGCACTGCTAGTTTTTGGATCCTGTAGGGAGCAGCTTGTATTCGAGTTACAAGGATTGCCAGCACAGCATCCCTTGAAGCCGCTCGCGCAGGAGTAGTAGGTGAGACCGGAAGCACATGTCTGCCGCTCGGCGATATCCTTTGTATGCTCTGTAGCTGCCAGCGCAAAGCGTCCAGGACTGCCAGAAGCTTTGAAGAAGGCGCTTGTCAAGTCGAAGCCCCATTCTCGCCGCCTTCGCGGTATTGCGGTCACGTTAGCGATTGTGGATATGGGTGTCGTGGTTGCCACCATGGTGCTTTGAGCTGTGCTGCTGTCGGGAGTCGCTTCTGCCACCGCCGCCGCCGCCTCCTTCGCAATGCCAGCAAGATCGGGTACAATCATTGTGACCTTGAATGAATACTCCTCCCCAGCAAGAACGATAAGCTTTGCAGGACTGCCACCAATAACTGGGCGAAGAAGCAGTTGGAAACATCTTTAACGTCCCTTGATGTCGCCGCATCTGGATGATTTAGAGCACAAAGGATAGCAACAGTAGATGTAGTGAATATCATACTTAGTTTCTGCGCTGCCTGCGCAATTACCCAGTATCTTTGTGCTGCCGACGTCTATCACGTAGAGACTGCGTATTCGCGGAGGAATTCAGTGTTGTCGATCGTCCTCACGCTGCACATCATACCCAGCCATGTCAGTTTGTCGAGGTGGAATAGTGCTAGTCCGAGCGCTTGCTGCTGGAATGCAAGCGTTTCCACATACGGACTTCAGCAGCAGCATACTATGCGACCGAAAACGGTGACTTCATCATTGTCGATGCAAGCAGTCGCAGTGCTATTGACACACTGACCAGGGTGTTGTGACGGTGGCCCTGATCGCCGCATTGTGAGACTTGGACAAGCTCTCAAGGCGAAGGTATGCATAATCTCCTGGCATCAGTGATAACCTTCAGTGACGCAGTCTTGCTCGATCTCCACTGTTTTGTGCACTCTTCACATGTATGCAGCTCCTTGTGACCAGCGGGTCGGCCTTTTGAATAAAATACCCATTTTAGTATTGGGTCTGGCGACACCGAGTTGATGATACTAGTAATGCTTAGACCTCAGGGTGCACCCCAACAAACCATCATTCTGCTGATCATCTGCCCAATGTCGCGATGGACCAAACCTGTCGATGGCTGCACTGCGATAAGATGGAGGCTGTTTTGTCCGGATGATTTGTTTTGCCAATAACATGCGCGAAATAGTTGTGTGCACGAGAGCAAATTCCTGGCAGAGAACAATGAGATTTCGGGGTGAGGGTGGTTGAGAAGGAGGGGAAAGCAACGAAGGCACGTGTGATCTCTTGGCCATGCTCGTGCGGCCAGAAGAAGCAGCGATTGGCTGAGTTATGGTTGACAAATGAGGTGGTCTACGAATTGAAGCACGCGACATCACAGCGTGCTCTCTGTACTCGTCGTATGCTTTCCACACTGTCTTGATGCTTCTCTATCACCCGATGCATATGCATGCGCTCCCCCAAGCCTCAACTTCGGCAGCGCGTGATGACAGACGCCGCAACAATATTGCCTGCATACAACTCCCCTCTCATACTCACCCACCGTGACGTCCTACGCCCACCACCTCTTCTACGCCCGACGGCCACAGCCTGATCTCTCCTCCGCCCGGCCTGCCATAGCGATCATGCCTCGTCCAAACCCTCCGCTGACTCCAGGGCCCTCAAGCGACATCAGAGGGAAAGACGGTGCTCAATCTGTGCCAGCGTTCAATCTGCCACAGACTGCCTTCAATGAGCCAGATAGGGTGCATACCAGCTCTGCCACGCCCTCTGCCAATGGCTCAGACTCGTCGTACAGACCGCATTCTCCCACATGGCCTGTAGACAACTCCAGAAAGCGACCAGCGCCTCTATCGCGACCAGTAATCACCAAAGATGACTTTACCCTGCCTCCTCCGCCAACTAGATCGCGCAAGATCATTCAAATGAAGCCCAAGGAGAATGAGCAACAAGAGGCAGCTCCTGCAGTTGCGACTCAGCATTCGGCAGGGAGAGCACAAGCACTTCCGGGTGGTAGTAAGAGGAAACAGAACACTGCTGGGACGACTGCAGCTGGTCGAAAGATTGCGCGCAAGACGGCACATAGTCTGATTGAGCGCAGACGAAGGTCGAAGATGAATGAAGAATTTGGTGTGCTCAAAGACATGATTCCAGCGTGTAAAGGGCAAGAGATGCACAAGCTAGCAATTCTTCAGGTGAGAAGACTTCCCAAAGTATCACGGCGTTGGCAATAGTGACGGACGTGATACAGGCGAGCATTGACTACCTTCGATATCTGGAGCAATGCGTCAGCGATTTACAAGCACAGAACAACTCCCCACGACCTCAGCCACCTCCTACTCTGACAAGGCAGGTTGTCAGTGACCAAGAGGACGACGATGACGATGACGAAGAAATGGAGGACGACCAAGACGCTGGTGACAAAGCATCAACGCCCGCAACGACGTCTCCCCAGAAGAGTGGCTCAATGGTCTCACTACCTTCGCTCTCGCAAATCACCACAACGACCACAATATCATCGCCTTCCATCTTCTCCATGGGCGCCGGCCGTCATTATTCGATATCCTCTGCGGCATCAAGTTACTCGCCATACTTCCTGTCCAACCAAGCGTCTCCAGCATTCGGTCCGCAGCTGCATCATGTTTCGACCGCGCCTCCATTCGCGAACGCTTTCGGTCTCGGTAGTCCCGCGTTAAAGCCTCAAGATTCAACAGCGCAGCTCCAACATATCGCTGAAGGTGCTACAGAGTTGTCAGACAAGCAGAGACCGACTTCCAATTCTGGCCGTAGGGAGCACGAGCTAGACCAAGAAGCTACGGCTGCGCTGCTCATGTTAAATCATGATCGTAGGGGCTGGCGTAATGCCTCCGATGCTAGCAATGGCAGGTCCAATACGGGTATGAGTGTAAGAGATCTATTGAGCGGCTGAATGCACTTTGTAGGAGATGTTACTTCCACATAAGTGATTGATCACACCACTGGATCCCATTAGGCGCATTAATAGAATTGGCGGGATGGTAAAATGGCGGTAATGATACCAGAAATCCTCATGCGGCGTTGTGTTTGTGTAGTCGGCGGCAGAATTAGTAGTTGGAGGTGAATGTGAAATGTTTAGACCAAGCATTCCAAGGGCCTGAGTTCGGGGTGGTGTCATGCTTACTGTCGATATGCTCGCAGCTGTTTGTCGTCGCAGCATGTCCTTCGTTGCCACCTGGCAAGGCTTGTGCCCAAGGACATCACGCGCCTATGTCGAGTGTATCGGTAATGTTTGTGCGCGCAAATTAGGTCGACTGCACCGAGCAGTAGCCAGATTGAAGTCCAAGGAGCCACAATGACATGCAACTTACTTCATATCATCCATATATGCATCATCGCAGCAGTTAGGGGCACATAGTTTTACCCTCGAGGCTCAAGAAGCAGCATTGTAGAAGACCTAGAGGTGCACAGTAGTAGGGTTGTCCAGAGACAGGTGATCCACCTAGGACGGTACCCATTGCCAATCGTAGTATTCCGGTGTGTAGGGAGACTGTTCACATGACTGGCAACGAGAGCACGTATCTTCTGCGAGCGTCGTTTCATGGTCGTTCAGGTCGTGGATGCACCACCTCGAGCAGCAAAGCCGAAGCCTCCCCGTCCACTATGGTCAGGTCCACGAGGCTGTCGTAGAGGTTGATCTTCTCTCGGCGCTTGTGGTGTTTCGCGTCGTGTTGCCAAACGTTTGCTCATTTCTTCCGGATCAAAAAGGCCGTTATTGCTGTTGGTGTGTGTGGCCGGCGACTGGTCGGCTGGCGTCTCTGGCTGGCTACGATGAGCTCCGTTGGATTTGTTACCCCTTGGTCGACGACCGTCCCGGCCATGAGAGCTGTCTCGAGAGTCCGATACTGGCGTGCGAGTGCCCGACCCCATTATTCGTTCTCTTGCCTCGGCATAGCGCTTCTGCTTCTCTTCACGATCGATCTTGGCCTTCCGCTGCCTCTGCTCAAACTCTACTTCGCGCTTCTTACGAGCCTCTTGTTCGCTGTCCTCGCCGTCGTCCAGCGTGAGGTTGGCCATTCCATCTGCTGCATCTTTCTTGGCGACAGCTGGGGGCTTGCGACTCAGCAGGGTGACTTGTGGTTTGGGCGCTTGTTGCAGCGGGACCGCGCCTTGCGCCTCTAGCCAAAGATTACGGCCTGGGTTCTCGGCAGTGTCCCATAATTGACGTTGCAAGGCTGCATGTTGCGCTCGCTTCTCAGCCTTGGTGAGCTTCGCTGGCGGCTCTGGGTTGTTGGCAGACGTGTCTGGTTTCTGTGGTCTATCAGCCGAGTCCGCGGTACTCGAGGGTGAGGTTATGCGCACATCAGCAACATTTACCCAGTCATCGTCCCAGGCATCCGGCACTCCGCCCTTGCTCATGCTGCAATCTGTAAGCGACTGAATCTGTCCCAAGCACGCGAGTGCTAAGGAACGATGCAACGGGCCTGTGGCTTGTTTGTAAGCGCCGGAGTGTGCAGGAAGACGAGGTGGACATTGGTGAGTGTTCAATGTTGGTATGTGAAGGAGAAAGACGTGACGCCTGAACGCGGGAATTTGGACCCCGCTCTGAATTTAACTAACATACATACATACCTATGGAAGGATCTCTTCTTTGGTGAGTGTCTCTACCATCGACCCCGCTTGAACTTGTACTCAACAACAGCATGATCCGGTCCGGTGTAATTGCGCAGCCAATGCGGGACATCTCCTGGGATGTCTACTAGCCGCTGCAGTGTACGTACGAGCCTCGACAAGTTGTAGGCACACCATGGCGGCTGAGGAGCCAATGGAAGCGGCATGAAAGATGATCACGAAGCCATTTCGGCCTTCCGAAGCGCACTGGAAAGCCGTCAGACTGGCCTGGTACCATGACACAACACTGTACCCACGGCGCTGGCTCGACTGCGTTTGAGCATATGAGCAATGAGGTGATGCTCAACACACTGAGTGTATCATGTGCTCACAGCGCCAGTCTCCATAACCTATTGGAGCAAGACCTGTCTTGTGTTTTTAGTATTAGAATAGTATGAATCAGGCCCGACCCGAATGCCTTTCGTCCGACTGCCTGCAAGAGTTCTAGATCACTTCCTGCCACCGTGCCGCGAATGTGCACGAAACTAGACCCAAAGGACGTTGATCTCCATCTCAGTTGTCAGCATCTCAGATTTGAGCCTCATCTCCCACAGCCGGAGAAGCGGACGGCACTGCTAAGTTAGGGTTCGCTAGCCCAGGTACATCCTCGAGATGCTGATGTCAGTGGACTATACGAGCTTGACGTGCTTCATTCTTGTTCAACGCCTTTCTCCTCCTACTAGCCGTTTTGGCAGAAGCTGGAGCAGTCTTATTCCGAACATGGTAATAGCTTCGATCGCTATTACCTCTCCAGGAATAACTCCTTGGTCGCTCCACGTCTCCCAACGCGTACAATGCTTACAATGCTGCGGGCCATCATCCTGCACGATGACTGAGATATAGTTACGGCACATCTAAGAACGCACAGCACGGGAGTAGCACATCCGACAACGGGGAATATGCTTGCCGAGTGCCCAACAAATACAACACTTCCAAATCCTACAGGATGAACGCTTAACGTTGGTGCAAGGAATAAACCCTACCGCACGAACGTTTGGACTTCAACGTCATGGCATTGACCTGCAATTTGTGAACACAACGGCCGTGGAGCCGAAGCGTGTATACATATACGACAGCTGCCATACGCGCTCCTCTGCTACACAGCAACATCACTTTTCGTATTTCTTAATCTTAAGCCCTTCGTCATCACGCATCTACAAGATGAAGTCCTTCGTTGCCGCCGCTGCTACTGCCAGCTTCATTGGCGCAGCATCCGCCGCTAAGTGCCAGAACATCACTGTGGTATGTATGGAACAGAATTCTCGCACGCAGTCAACTCAGCTGACCTCGTTCTGCTTGTAGCCGGTCACGATCTCGGCCAGGAACGGGAAGTTCGATGCAGCGAGCCTCACACCGCACAGTAAGAAGTCATAGACATAGTGTTACCCTTGAGGGAATAGGCGGCTAATTACTTGGGAATAGACAACATTGATGTGACGAACTTCATCTTGGCCGGTACACAGCAAGGCCACAACGGCACCGCCGAGGTTCTCCAGGGCGTAAGTTTTGGTTTTGAGATTGTGGTTGTTGATGCAAAGTGCTGACAGTTCTTCTCAACAGTACGCCACAGTCAGCGGCAGCTACAAGCTTGCCACCACCTACTGCGCCCCAGACACAGGTGCTCCGGAGACAGTCCAGCTGCTTACTCATGGCATTGGCTTTGACCGATCGTACTGGAACTCACCTTTCAACAACTATAACTACTCGTATGTCGATGAGGCTGTTGACACCTATGGGTATGCGACATTCTTCCATGACCGCCTCGGTATCGGGCAATCTTCGCACGGCGAACCTGTGAACGAGATTCAGGCACAGCTCGAGGTTTCTGCACTGAAGGCCTTGACTGACATGCTCCGCGCTGGCACGATCCAGGGTGTTCCCAAGTTCGAGAAGGTCATTCACATTGGCCACTCCTTCGGCTCGGTCCAGACTTTCTCTCTCACCCAGCAGTACCCAGGTATCTCCGACGGTATTGGTCTTACTGGTTTCTCTCAGAATGGCACTTTCCTCCCATTCTTCCAACTGGGCGGTGACTTCGGACTCGCCAACCTGAATCCCGCTTTGGCGCAGTACCCTGATGGCTACCTCGCCAGCCAGACGCAGACCGCTGTCCACACCAATTTCTTCGCTCCAGGCGACTTCGACCCTGCCATCCTGACCTTCGCCACCAAGACTGGCCAGCCAGTCACCATCGGCGAGCTCCTGACCATCGGTGGTGCCGCCGGTGGTGTCAACACCATCGCTGCTCCAGTCCTGATTATCACCGGCCAGCGTGACGTGCCATTCTGCGGAGGTGACTGCACCAAGGCCCCAACCGGTTTCGCCAGCATCCCAGCTCAATCGAAGCCCAACTTCCCTAACGCCAAGGCCTTCGACGCTCACCTTGTGACGGGCGCTGGACACGGTCTCAACCTCCAGTACACTCACGTCCAGACCTATCAGTACATCAACAACTTCTTCTTGACCAACGGCCCAACCCCATCTGGCACAAGCGGAACCAACACCTCTGGCGGTAGCAATGGTGGCAGTAACAACGGAGGTAACCAGGGTGGCAACCACGGTGGTCACCAGGGTGGTAAGCCGTCCGGATACGGCCCACCACATGGCAAGAACTGGTAAGCTCTCACGATCTACGAAAGATCTAATGCGAGCCACGACACATTTACGTTGCAGACGGCCGCTCAAAAACAGAACATCATAATGACAGATCCACTGCGGCAGAACGCACACGTATCAGAATACAAACGTATAGGATAATGTAATGTCCTCGATAAAACCAAGCTTCAGCTTGTTGATTCTTCATTCTTTCTTCTCTGTCTCCGTTTTCCGAGGGTCGATTTTGCATACCATAAAAGCTCATGTCGCGGCGTCTACCGGCTCGCACTTCCTCCTGCACATGCGTCAATCTCTCTCCCAACTACCAAGCACCCAGGGCGATGACTTTCTGCCATCCCGCAATCCTTTCGTCTGTAACAGCAGTGCCCACACATTCTGTTAGATATGCAGAGAATCCTTCCTGGGAGCCGGTCGTCAGGCCTTGCCTAACACTATCGCTGCATTGCGCACTGATGAACCACGCCGCCGAAGCGAAACTCCACTGGTCTGTATTCACCAATGCCAGTACAGCGGCAGGGCCTTGCGCATTTGCAGCCTCCACATCTGCCTGTGTGACGCCACTGTTAGGCAAAGTCGCCAGATAGGTTGCGTACTGGAGATTAAACGCCGGCGACTGCATGTTGCGAGTTCCCTGACCAGGACTTCCTGGTGCGGGATAATGATTCTTTGCGTATTTGAAATCGCCGCTCTCGAAGAGTTGGATAGCCACGGCTGCCGCCTGGGCGCCGAAACTGTTGATGTTGAACTGCTTGAAGGAAGTCGCGATATGGGGGGCTGCTGTATCTGCAGTGCGGCACTCGTCTGGAAAGGGTGCGCCGTTGCAGCTGGCTGTATCGGAGGCGATATTGATGAGGTCTTGCGCGCAGATGGATGTCCCGGACCGGCGTCCATTTGGTACGGGTGCGGCTCTGGTTGTAGTGGTGAAGGCCAGCGCAGAGATCAGTGCTGTCAATGGGAGGAACATGTTGACAATCACAGTATGGTTTCGTGGGTGAGAATGTTGGCGACTCAGAGCAGCGAGTCAGTCCAGGGTATCAATGGTGTACTGTGTAACGATATTGAACGGGAAGTCGACTTGGAATCAAGAGTGTGGCTCAAACACAATGCCTTTGTCAGCGACGGGCTTGCGACACACCCCTCGTCCATGCGCGATGAATTTGGGCCAGCTGTGTTGCTGGATTCAGTTACTCACGAGCGTCCCGCTGCCGCGATTGTCTTAGCATCTTGTTTGGGAGCAATGCTTGCTTGTTTGCTGCCCGGCACGAGTCTCAAGAGAAGTCGAAACACTGCTTCAGCCAATCAGGGTCCGCATTCGGCCTTCCCGTCGTCGGAGCTGTTACACCACCATCGAAAGGTTTATTCTTGGGCTGTCTTGCGCCTGACGGTCAAAGAGCACGCCACAGGGAGAAGGCACCTTGAGGACGATGGTGCTCCATATCCGCGTGACAAGACTTTGGCCTCCACGAGGACAGAAGCTGTTCCACTCGACACTAAGTCAAACTCCAGACATATTCGTTAATGCTTCGTCTGATGAGTTGTCCCACAGAAGGTGCCTACTCGCGGGTATAGGAAGGCGAAGGTGGGAGCAACCCGATCACCTGCTCAAGACACTCACGTAGAGGCCTTTGGAGAAGTATTGCAAATCAATGTGGTTCAGAGTCACGTACCAATACCAGCAGAACCCGCGGGTACGAACCTCTGACGAAGCTCTCCTCAGCTCAACTTCGTAGCACGGCCATCAATCCGATTCATATGTGATTAGCGATATTGGTCTCGCACGTTGAGCTTGGGCCGACCATCTTTACGTTTGTCGCCAGACCAGATTCGCCAGCAGCTATGGTAGGGCAAAGTCACACGCTCCGACTTTTGACATTGGCCACGGCGAGGTCGTGCACAGATGAGCGATATGATCTTTATCGTTCTGTAGGAGGTAGCACGGTGTTTCTTGCAGGTCAAACGAGGAAGAGTCCATGCGCCAAAAGTGCCGGCTTTCACATGATGGATGATGCAAGCTGCAAAGTGCCGAGCAAGCGGCGATGGGCCAGCGTTCCGGGTTTTGCTTCGAGCGATTGTTTCATGCAGAGTGCGCTTTCCGCAATCATCATGCATGTCCAACGATGATGAGGAGGCCGGACATACACTTGTCCATGGAGCTGTGCGCAGTGTTCGCGCAGGGCGGCGTAGACACAAACCCCACGAAAACCCAGTCTATGTAGCAAGATGTTTGTGATGCCAACAAGGTACTAAGTTACTGCATGGCCAAACAATAATAATGGTTCATGTCGCACTGGAAAGGATCAGCCTGCAATAGGAAGCGACGGAGCGCGTCCCGTGCACTAACAAAGCGTTGTTCCTGTTCCTGCAGACTGGAAATCGCAGCACAGACCGGAGCACCTCGCTTATTGGTGTCGACGATCATCCGCGTGTAAGACATGCAGCACATACAGCCATCGGTATTACTGTACTGATTGATCGGGCCTGTGGGGAAGGGAGTGCATGCAGCGTGTAGTGACTCCCAAGCTACTGTAGCAGCAAGAGGCGCGCTCCTCGCCTGCATGTCCTGCAACTGCACTCCTATGCAAGCACAACAACGGTGGCAGTCAGGGCACTCCTAGCTTTCTGGACAGAGCACGTAGAGCGCACAGATGAGGTGTGGACGCTCGCGGGCCCGGGTTCCCGAATATCGGTGCTGCTGCTGGCGAGGCTATCCCTGCTAGTCGTCACATTGAGCCAGACGAGAGACGCGACCACAGGCAGGAGACGTACTCGGGTCTCTTCTGTGCCATCCCATCCCCATCCCCAGCGCCCTGCAGCCTGCCGTGCCCACGTCTGTGGTAGAACAGCAATGCCGGGCGCGCAGATGCACCCGCTGCACACCAGATGGCCTGCGGAAATGGGCAAACCCCTCCCACAGCTCCCGCAGCCTCCATCGCCCACCCTGACCAACCCGGACCATATTCTCCCCAGCAGCGGCCTGCCTCACGTGTCGTCGCCGCCGCGGTTGATGCGACGCCCGCCGAGTCTCACTTACCTTCGCGACACGACCGGCGACAATTCGCGCAGCCGAATCGGGAGCATGGGCAGGAAGGAGAAATTAGGGCTTATGAGCCGGAAGATGATGCTCCTGCGCAGTCGCACTGCGAGTGGAGGCAATCTAGATGTTACCAGTGGTAGCGGAACTCCACCATCGCAAGGGTCGTTGGATGCAGACTGCACTTCATCATCGCCCTTGCTGCAAGATGCGGGCAATCTTGCGCCAGAGCAGCTGGAGTACCTTCAGCTTCCTGCGCTGCACCGAAGGAGCGCAAGTGGTGGAAGTTCTTCGAGTGACATCTCAGGCCTTGCTGGCTTCCTCGCCAAGTATGGCAAACCTGACGGCAACAGCGACGATGAAGCATTATACGACAGCGAAGCGAGCCCAGCGCTTCCTGCTCGCTTCGACATCCCAGCAGATCAGGAATCCGATGTTGATGCCCAGCGTCGGAAGCAGCAACAGGAAGAATACAACTCCGCCATTCTGAGCAAACGAGCAGAGCAGATCCTTGCCAATGCAAAGAGGCGTCTCAATGTGATGGAGGGCAATCTGCGTGGTGCTCGAGATCTGGTGGCGCCGTTGACGGCGGCCAACCTCAAACGCGCCACGTCCTTAGGCTCTGCGCATTACACGCCCACACCAGGCCAACAGTATGTTTCAGACGGCTACGACTACGCTGATCAAGGTCAGCATTCTTCGAGGACCCTTCACAATCAAGCAAGCACACCTATGCTGGGTCGCGAGTATTCAGGCCACAATCGAGGCTTTAGCGAGACAGAGTTGCCTGAGCGGCCTTATACTTCATTAGATGATCCCCGCTATATCATATCACGCAGCGTTCGAGCTCCAGTCCTTGCGGCGCCAGCTCAACCCCTACGTGGCAGCCAGAGCTACGATTCCTTTGTTGCCATTAGCGCGACAGGATCCGGCATCGGTCGCGAACGTCCCTTGCATCGTGCTAGAGAGTCACCCGATTCCCACCTGGAGCCTCTTCCTGAAACCGATGATGAGAACAGGAGATCAAATCGTAACAGCAGGAACGATGCCGAGGAGGTTACGAACAGCGGGCTTGGCAGATACCGCCCATCATCCAGGACTTCTGATATTCGCGAGCAGATGAATACTCTCAAAGGCAAGATCTCTACGTTGAAGGAGCGTGCACGTGCAGACAGCCTTAGAAGGCAGAGTCAAGCACAACTACGCGATTCTTCGCCCCTCAATAACGCCACAATTACCGCCCCAGAGTTCTTCTACAGCTCATCATATAGCTATGGCAGCCTGGTGTTGGATACTAATAATGCTGGGGTCGGCCGGAAAAGTGCCAGTTCAGCCTCGCCCCGTAGCCCATACACGCGGGAGAACGACTCTCTGATAACGGGCAGCCGGAACGCCTTCGCAGAACAATCTGCCCTCCAAGGCATCCAACGGGCGCATGTGGTTGAGATTGTGGCGCCGAAGACACCGGACAGTAAATTTCAAGTGCGTCAACCGAAGGCCAGCCGGACGCAACCAACAATTGTGCACAGACGAACAGCGAGTGGGACAGCTATCGTTGATTCTGCCAAGAACCGCTACTCGCACCACCAGCATAACAATAGTCAGGAAATACCAGGGGCCTGTGTTGGTGAGGACGAAGCCTATCTCGAGGTCACCTCTCCGGAGTCTGTACATGAATACTTTGAGTCGTCGTCTCCGGGATCTTCTGAAGTTCCACCTGATGCGGATCACGACTTTGGCCGCTCTGAGGACGAGACAAGTGTTTATGAGGATGCCCGATATGAGCAAAACCCTGTGGTAGCGCACGAAGATCGAGATGATGCTTTCGATTATGAGCATTTCTTCTTACACAGCGCACTGGGCACGTACAGCAAAGTTCGTCGCGGGTCCGAGTCGAGCGAGACTACCATATCGTCAGCTTCAACTGCTAGAGCCCTAGCAATAGTTGAGGACGAAGTGAAAGATGAGCAATTCAATCACGAGTCTGCAATTTACCCGCCACCGACACCTGAGACGCCCGAGAGACTGAAGCAGATCGAGCGCAACCTGCACAAACGAACGCTATCAGATGAGAGCATCAGCACACTCAACACCTATGCTACTGCAGATGAAGACCCGATATCATCTGTAGATGAGCCACAGCGCCGGCTTGAGAATCTCGACCGACGTCCAGTGTCTCCTATGGGCAGCCTTTCTCGTCCTCAATCTCGACGTGGAGGTCGAATACCTCCGCGGCCGGACAAGCGGACTGGCTCTCAGCCTCGCACTGTTGCCACACATCCTGCTCGTCGAGATAGCAGTTCTGACCGAGCAGACTCTGGGGTGGGGATTGCACACCGATCGACTGGCAGCACCGACAGCCAACGACGAGTACCAGGGTCCATGACTCCAACGCTGACGACAGCTCGCTCTGTGGGAAGTGCTATTGCTTCGCCCTTGAACTCGGTCCACGACATTCAACGACAAGACCCCGTATCGGTAGCGGTCAAAGCTCTGCTGAATGGTGAAGGAAATCAGTTGGGACTGCGGAACAAGGCCGTCGTCTTTGGTGTCGTCGAAAGCTTGCGAAAGGTCGTTAGCTCGTTGCAAGACGAGGACGAAGCGAGCTACGAGAGTCGAATGCTGCGGAAAAGACTGGACGATGCGAAGATTGCCCTCGATAGTCGCTACGCGGAGTGAACGGATGCACGGCCGAAGGCCACCATTGACTTCATATTTTGCTATTATTACGCTGCGTTCAGCAAAGCTTCGGATCATGGGAAACTGGTAGTGTGACTCTTTACTGGCTGACAGCCACGAGTCTCATCTGTCGCGATACCCTGTCATCGTTTGCATATATCCTTACTGTTCTTTTACAGATAGCGTATAGGATTTAAGATACCCCCAAGCAAGCTGCGAGCAGCGATTCTGCTTCTTCTACTGGCGATCTGATTTACATCTGAAGATATACCACATGAACAAATCAGATCCGACCCTACTTGCTCTAGATCGAGAATATATCCGTTTGTCGCAATGTTCATATTGCCGACGCTTCCTGTAGAAGTCCACTTTGCTAGCGGCGAACGGGGAATCCGCGACTCCCACGCGCAACGTCATCAGCCTCCACTGGGGCTTTCGCGTTACCTGCAACTCGAGCTCTCTGGATCACGTATTCACGGCTTCGTGGGCAGCCTTTGAAAAATTACTTAAAATCCTTGTGCGACGATAGAAGTATGGATTACCTGATTGCTCGATTCGGCTTCAGCTTCATCCGCAACAACCGCTGACCACTACCAATCCCCCTATCTACGAGCCACGTCCACCACACCTCCACCTCTCTCATCACCATCGAGACCAGCTTCAAGCACTGTAGAACTGCAGCAAGTCGACCATTCGCGATATCATTGTCCTTGCTGCACGTCCGACGACGACGACCACCACCGGCCACGTCGGTCGCAGCTTGAGAGAGAGATTGGGCGGCAGCAGGACAGCATACCAAAGGCTGTATTCCACAACAACACAATACTCGGCTTGGGCAGCAGCACAGGCGCAAACTCCATTGCGACCAGGAAGGATAGTAGAGCTCTCAAAAGAAATGGAGAGGCTGATCCTGCGCGGTACGTACGTGTTCGCATACGACAGGAACACCCTGCAAGATCATCGTGCAGCTGCCAGGGTGTGCTGACATGAATCGCCAGGAGTCATGTGGGGGGCCGACAAGATTCCTGACTCGGTCTTTGACAAGATCCCCGGCGGCTACTACAAGGCGAAAGAGCAGCAGTACAAAGACGACAAGGCCGCCAGCAAACACCACGACAACGACGATATGCCCAAGCGTCGCAGTCGCCGCCGCTACAGCCAAGATGAATACGACAACCGCAAACATCGCGGGGACGAGCGCGATGACGGGTACACATCAGATGGACATCGTCGACGCTCACATTCGAAGAAGTACGATGGCGGGGGCGATACCTACGATCCAGTGAACGATCGGCCAAGACGGCCACCAAGCAGAGTCGACTTGGACAGAGGAAACGATCGCGTTAGGCGCGATGCCCGCAACGACGATTCGAGCTTGACCGGCGGCTTTTCATATCACGATGGGCCAGTGAAGCCTCCTCCGATGTCACCTCAGCAAGCAGCAGCAAGTGCAGCTTATGGCTCGCCTCCACCAACTCATTTCGGCTCTCCTATGCCCACCCAAGCCATGCCTCATGGTATGCCTCGGTCACCACCCCGAACGGCTTACTCGACCTCGACTCTGCGCGGCGGCATGGCAACTGGATATGTACCGTACGCGGACATATACGGTGGGCCGACACAGGCACAGCACTATCCGAGCTCAGGCTATGCATCCACCGAGAATGGCTCGGTACAGCCGAACTATATGAACCAAGTTGCACCACCTGGCCCTCCACCGCCGGCTATCCAGCCACAGCAAGATTACCACCAGAATCCATTTGCTCAGGAGGCACCTCTCGGAAGTCAGCCGGCTTATATGCCCGACCCTTACTACAACGCTCGGCACTACGACGACAGAGATGACGATAGGCACGATGGAAAGGGTAACGAAGAGCCCGAGCGTCGACAATCGCGATCCCCTTCGCGCAGACGTCGTTCGAAGGGAGATGAATACTCGCCCTCCCGCGACGGCGAATCCCGGAAAGATCGCAGAAAAGCGCGCAGTGAACGACGCAGCGACAACCAACCATCCCAGGCACGAGGTAAGTCCCGCATACGAGAAGCATTTGACACATCACAAAAAGGTCTTGGTTACGGTGCGGTTGGTGCTATAGCCGGAGGACTAGTTGGCAATGAGCTGGGGAAGGGACCCTTGACGTCCGCTCTCGGAGCAGTTATCGGTGCCGCAGGAGCTAATGCTTTTCAAGCTAGGGAGAGGTATGTCGAATCTCGTCACCACCGTAGATGAATGACCACAGTGCGCAACATGCCACAGGACCAGCGAGGTAAGCTTCAACTCAGCCTCGCAGATGAGCTGGTGTGGCCGCGCAGCTGTGTTGCTTGTGAACGAGATGATGTGGACGCTGAGCTGACTGATAAGCAGGAAGAAGGACGATGCGCGGATGATGTCAGCGTCTGAACAGAGGCGTGGCAGACAGGGCTATATCTCGGACTAGGAGGTCGGTTGTCGTCGATCACAATGGATGACCACTGAGAAAAATGCTGATGAGAAGCAGTCTCGATCACAGCCATTACCTGCCTAACAAATCACAACTACGACTTTGACGATTCTTTCGCCCCTACGATGAATACGATTGGACGATCGCGATGATACCCAGTGATGTTCGAGGAAGTGGAGTGAAGCTGGTGGCGTTCGACTCCTTCGGAAGCAAATTTTACCTATTTCCAGCTGATCAATGCCCACTACCAGGCTTTTTCATGAGTTTCTCCGCGCTACGGATCCATTGTCTTGCAACGAGTTCGATACTGCTCTTCAGTTCTTGCTCGATTAGTCTTCTGATTTTGTCATCTTTCTCATCCTTGGAAGCATGTCGCTGCTCACTACGGTAGCGGCCCAGGATACAAGAGTTCCTGGTGCTTGGGATTCTGAGAACATCTTCTTCTGGCTGGAAACCGAGCTCGAAAGCTAGGCTGCTGACGTAGGAGCACAGGGTTGAGTATGCGGATGGCATTTTCTTTTGTGCTTCTGTTCGTGCAAGGGAGCCCGTTTCAGCGGCATGCTGCCTCCTGACGCTAGTGTCTGAGTCTGCATCGACGATTTTCAGCTCTGAGACTTGTTGTTGAGGTAGGCGACAATTTGCAGCTTTGGCGGCTTTTGTTGTGGCTGGTGCACGGAACCTGGAGCCTGCGAGGTCGTGACTACAGCAGGGGATTGCGATGAAGGAGGAGCTGTTCAGATAGGCGAGGAGTGGTGTCCACGGTGTGAGTTCGTCTGCGTGGTTGGAGATGATGAATGTACCGGGCGCGAAGATGCCATTATGCCAGGTCTGATCTTGGGTCTCCTCGATGGAGCTTTCCTGGGCAAGTAGTTCCGGAACGAGAACCTTTTGCTGAAGGGCGGCTTGTATATGTTCTGGGAATATCTCCCATGTCTTGCGCTGCCTGGCATCAAAGCCATGGCCATTGTAGCCTTCTGCGAGGAGGATGTAGACTAGGAGACCATTGCCACACCCTATATCGACGAACCCTGGGAAAGGTGGCTTTGTTTCGTCCGTGCCCTCTTCGCGGCTATTGGAGCTTTGCGGTAAGCTATACATACCTCGCCAAAGCTCGACAAGAAACGCAGCAATGCCAATGTCCTCAAAGACGTGCTTTCCTGGATCTGTCACTTCTACCCACTGCTTTGACAACTGTCTGCCATACGTGGTTTTCAGTCGGCTGTATGTGTCCTGATAGCGCTTCTGTGGGATTATGCGATCTAGGTGTACACGTTTCTCGTACCCGAGCAGTTGGCCTTGGCCGTGCTTGTGTATGGTCTGGAGGAGCTTGAGAGCTGTCCGCTCGAGCTTTGTGGAAAGAGGTATGTCTGGGAAGAGACGGTATAGTATCGTCATGCTGCCTGGCTGTTCGTCGTCATGGCCGGTCTGCCACGTGTGTAGAAAGGCGAGCTGCGATACTGCCGGGTGGTAGAATGGCATGTCTTCTCCTCTCTCGACGTGTGGCACATACAGGACTAGGTTCTGTGCGTCGTCCTCTGTCAATCGTTGGAAAAAGTGACATGTCTGTATGAGCGGCTTGTCTAGCTGGGGATTTCGTGGCACAAGTTGTCGTACAATAGTCCTCGTAAGCTCGTAGCCAGGCCATTGCGATTGTCTGGGCTGATACTCTGCCTTGATATGCATTGCCAGACCTCCCGATGTGGACAGATGATCGGTTTCACTGTCGTAAAAGATATCGGCGCGGAACAGATGACTGGCCGTGACATTAGGATTCTTGACAAGATTGAGCATCACTCGGTTGAATATGTCCGGAGGGAACGTGCAAGAGCATTGCAGAATAGACAGCCACAGTTCTTCTGGGAGCTGCGTGATAGCATTCAATGCCGTGCGGCTTTTTGGCTCGAAGAGTGACTTATTCGTAGTAGTTTCTGCGGTTCTACAGGGTTTGCTTCCGTGCCTCGTAGTGTTTGTCATATCATTCTGTATTTCTGGCCGTTTTCGTTAGCTACGTGTACATGCACATCAAGTCAATATGAGTTCAATTTCACCTTTCTGCAAGACATCGAAGCATTCTTGCTCATCGCTATTTACAGATGCGGATTTCATGGTAGTATCCTGCTTGGGATATTGTTGTCATCGTAGCATGTTGCATTGATGTTCGTGAACATACAACTAAGGAATTCACGACGTAGTCCGATGTCTCTGCTCTTGGCATCATTTCTTGACTAACCTGGTTCAAGTCGTTGACACAATAGCACATCTACATACGGTAGTGCAGCAACAGTTGATCATGCAATGTATTTCTGAGATGTGAAGACGACTCTCGAACCACTCGTGGCGTCATGCTACACATTGATCCAAGGACTGCGATCGTAAGCGCTAGTGTAGCTTCTACGACCATATCTCAATGGTTGTGCGAATGAGATCGCCTTTGTCGCATCTTCGCAACGAAAGGCTGCAACATCTGCACAACGCGGCCTCACAGTAACAGATTGTGCAACGAGCTTACAAGCACACAATCCATTCCAGGTACAAGCGGCCGCCTGATGACTTCTTACCAAACATTTTGCTTGAGCATACATAGCGATCCAGGAGCTCTCCAGCCCGTGCCATGGGCTCCAACGCGTCCATATAGCTCTATCATGCCCTTCGATGTGTTTGCGTCTTTGCTCATGGACGATCGTAGTAATGTGCCATTTCAAGCCCTGCTCTCTTAAAACCGCACTTCACATAAAAGCCTTCGTTCGCCTCAGAGCAGTCCAGAATCGTTTTGTAGCAGCCTACGTTTTTTGCAACATAGTCCAAAGCCTGGATTATCCTAAGACCCAGCTTCTTTCCCTGTTGATCCTTCGCAACTGCGATATCTTCGATATGGCCAACGAGGCCTAGATGGTGAATGCTAGAACATCTGCGTTAGCATGCCTGGCTGATATGGCTTCCGGCTGCTCTTCTCACAATTTTCGCTCTACGATCAGCGCTCCGGTTCCTACAATCTTCGTCTCTTCGTCGAGAATGACAAGTATGTGGTACCCTGCTCCTGCCTTCATTTGATCGAAGCGCTCTTCGAATTCCGGCTTCGTCACCTCGCCGACGTGTGTGAGGACTCTCAGGACGTCTAGGAAGCCATTGTCGAAGTCGCTGCGTTGCAATGATCGAATAGAGTAGCCGTCTGGTAGAGCCGAAGCGACTTGAGAGGAGATCAGGGATGGAGAGAACAGCGCATCGGAGGGCGTGGTGCCATTCGTTTGCGCCATGGGGTCGAAAGATGCTAGAGAATTGTACTGAATATGTATAGTAAGAGGAGAGACCGAAGTAGTATTCCGGCACAAAGAAAGACCAAGGGGTCCTTTACCGAACGAAGAAGTCGCAAACGAGTAAGTTAGGAACAAACTGTTTCACTATACCAGCACGATCCTGTTCTGATTGAGGCGAATCAGGCGAGTCTGACGAAACAGCCACGGCTGTGGCACTGATTTGATCTTCAGCCGTGTGGCCACGTTCACGCGTGCAGTCTGATCAAATCATTGCGCGGTTCTAGCGTGGTGGCTATTATTGGCATCATGCAGGAACGAAACATTTCCAAGTCAAGGGTAAGGGCAAGTTCTTTGGCTTCGTGCGTTGCATCGCACTGCACTGCACTCATACAGTTTTACCTACGTGAAGTGCCCTTCGAGTGAATGTCCTCCCAGATCAAACCCTTGCCAGCGATAGGCGCCTCTGATACACACCAATCTTGCTCCAGATAAATAAACATGCTCAAACATAGGGTATAGCCATCGCCGACAGCCGTCCCAAACTCCCTGCCCATAATATATTCACTGCACATACACATCAACTTTTGCCATCGATGCCAGATTTCCACCAGTGACCTAGGTGAATATCCTCGTGCGAGAAAGTCTCACGCTGGAAGATACTGCTGGCCACAATCGGCTCATCAATATAAGTTGCCATGTGGCACAGCGCAGAAGATCCCAACAACGATGCACGACACGACGAATGCCCCTAGCAGAGCCTGGAGGAAGATGGTGTCTTGAATTTGCCTCAATGCAGGCTCCTGGACCCAGATCTCGCGATCGAATATCTTCCGAACAACGTTGCGCTTCTTATAGCACGGGACCCATGGTTCGTCTTCGAAAGAGTTCCTTGTTGCTGAATATATGGAATCGCTGGACAGATTCTTCTCGTCCTCGCTTGGTTCAGGTGCGTCCGAGAAGAGCTCCCACGGCCGCAAATGGCGATGATGAAGGCCATGTAGCACGACACACATGCCCTTCCATGCCGCGATGAGCGTGGCGATGCCGATAAACCATGCGACGAAGGGCAGTACACGCCAAGCACGGCCGGCGTGACTGAGAGTGATGAGCAAGTCCGCTAAGAAACCAGCCAGTATGCCGAAAATGCCCAAGCCACGAGCGAAGATGACACGAGGTCGGTTGCCGTTGCAGATCGTCCATCGTATAAAATTGGGATGAGCTTGCTTTCGCAGGGAGTACTCTACAGTGGGAGCAATGGACTGGAAAGCTGATGGGTGGGTCGTATGTTGGAGTGCGTGCAGCACAGAGTGGCGCTCCTTGGCCGAGAGATTCAGTTCGCGAGGACTACCTTCAGCAAGGTAGATGCTGATGATCTTCGAGACCTCTTCACGGAAAGGTTGCGGTGTGACTGGGGAAGGTCAGTGTTCCGCGATAGCGCACAAGGATAATTATATTGGCAGTGCATACAGGGCTTCCATTTCATACCAGCATCTTCAAACGCCTGCTCGGTGGCAGCTCGATGTGCAGTACCCGTGCTGCTCATGAGCGTCTTGTCGTCTCCAAATGAAGAGCCGGACTCGGATGCAAAGTCGCGCTTATCCTCGAAGGATCCAGAACTTGGTGGCGTGTTAAATGGATCAGCACGGTCTACCAGTAGCTTTGGGGAGTCTGCAAAATCGGTGCCTTGAAGGACTTCCGAGACCTGAGGATTGATTCTCTTGGTTCTGGCGAGTGCGAGCGCGTTCGTGTCTGCATCTGCTTGGGCTTTGGTCCACTCTGGTGCCAGGGAGCTGTCGCTTCTCGGTAGCTCACTCCATCGGCACTGATAATCCCGAAACCACAGAAAGAACTGGAGATTTTCGGCCGCGTGCTCGATGTACTTGAGATAGTTCATGAAGTCTCTCACCGTGACCGGCTATACAGATATTAGTAGGTATAAATCTGCATAACGAGCAGGGGTACTGACCGGACAAGTACCTCCGTCGATAATGCGATCAAATCCTAGTGCTGTGGGAATGCCATGGCTCATGCAAGAGTTGGAGGATGCAATTGACTCCTGGATCGATTTCTGCTTCTCGTCGCCGTTGAGTGAACTGCCGCAAGAGGAGACATGGGAAGGACGCCGGTAAGTCAGGAAGTACACCATGGTGCCGAGAGAGGAGTTGTGGACACGGGATCCCAGCGAAGCAATAGCAGTACTGTAGCACGCGCTACGTGGCGAGGGTTTTCCAGACGCTGTGTACTGTAGTCGAAAGAAATGAGAGCGACGGCAGGCAGTCGCAATGGCACGGGTAAGCCGAGCGAAAGAGGCTCATGTAGGTCCACGGATGGCGTTAGTGTTGATATAGCTTAGAGTTTCTGGCCCTGCTCTTTATGATGGCGTCGAAAAGCACGCGAGGAAGCCCCGCCTTGCACCCTCGTGGTTCAGAGATCTCTGGTACAGTACACTAGCGACGTTCGGGAGGCAAGTGCAGACGTGACGATGATGAGGGCTGCACCAGGAAGCCGCCGTGAGTGGTCGCTTGGTCGTTTGACGAACAGGACGTTTTCTGTATCAAAAGTTGCACGCGCTGCAGGTGTCGCAGGGAAGGGCGATGGGTTTTGAGCGACTGTGGAGCAGTTCGATGGAATGCAGTCTGCCAATCGCAGGAGATCCGTCGACCGGACGTGTAGCAGGTAGAGCGCATAGGCGAGCCGAAATAACCTTTCCACGTTTCCAATCTTCTGCTCGTTCGTGGGGAGGGTCGCAGCAAAGTCTAATTCCGCACTTCCTTCCACATTCGACAAAAACGCAGGCATGGCAGCCACGACATGCTCCTTCACCAAGCAGAATTGCGCCCTTGCGGATCACACAGCATCCCTCCTTGGTCCGCAATCATGCACCAACAATGCCACCGCGAGCATTGTGCTGTTGCGCCATGCGCCGTCTTGTCTCACTCGAGTTGAGCCTTACCAAGGCTCACGAGTGCCACACGTGCAGTCGCTGAGGTCGATCAGGGCTCCTGCACGCGACATGGGGGTACAGCTCGTGGCCTCGGGCGCGTGGCGTTCAAAGACACAAGCAGCAAGGCCCATGGCACCGGCGCAACAGCCATCTCGAGTACTGTTCCCCGCCAGTACTAGTACGTATACGTACTGTCTGGAAGCTTCAAGAAGCGCAGGGTGTTGAGGTTCGAGGCCAGCCACGCAGCACGAAAGCAGACATCACCAGTCTTGCTCTTCCAATGGGATCGAACCCGCAATTCCGGCTGGATTTCCATCTTGGTACCGTGGTCTGGTCGCTGCCTCTTTACCTCACTTCCTCTCGGACAGCAGCGATAACAGGTCTCTTGCACCGCAAAACTTCGTACGCTATCGAGACGGACCAACGCTCGTATGTACGGATTCTGCGGCTGTCTGTTCCAAGATTGAACTGCTCCCTTGCTCCTGTTACTACAAAACCCCTGCCAGGCTAACACTGCCACGTCTTCGTGCGGAGACTGCTGGCCGATACATACTTGCAATTGAACAGCACGAGGACACTGGACCGTCCTTGGTGGTACAATACTCCATGCTTTGCGCGGATGCTGCGTCGAGGCAAACGGCGGACGCGACTGCTGAGGGCTATTGCACACGTCAGTATTGAGGGACTGCAGGCGCAAGCCCATGCATCATAGTGAAACACATCCATCAACTTCAGCGACCGCCACTGGCTACATTTCAGCAATGTTACCAGGTCCATGTCATGCTCCCTACTATGTTCTCATTCAGACCATGTCGACTTGGCCCTCTTCTACAATCGACTTCCGACTTTCCGCTACGCGCCAGGCGTGCCTGTCAGATCGAGTCAGCCGTTTCGCTCGCTCCATATAGCCTTGTCCTGAATCCTGATCCTTAGGGCAGAACAAAGGATTGGCGAAACACGAGCGTATGGTACGGATTCTGTGGAGGTTCATGCCTCATGCGGAAAACCTTCTGGCAAGATTTCGAACCTCACCTGATCGCGGCTGATCCGTGCTGCCTGGTCTTACAGTGTTTCGCAGCAGATGTCGTCGTAAAGAGCTGACAAACATGGTCGAAGGTCAAGGTATTGTCTCTTAGCGGCGGTCCGATCCGATCTCCGTACTGGCGGATGCTTGCTGCAGCATTTTCGAACGCCTTTCGCAGCCAGAGCGCGTGGTTTCCCATGAGTGGCGTTCAGAAGTCAGACGAAGAACAATGTAGGGGGTAAGCAGAAGGCTGCGACCCTGCTTACGGGAGTGGCTTTTGAGTATTGCCATGCAGCACGATTCCAGAAACCACACAGAATCAGAACCAGTCTTGAGCTGACTACGCGCTTGAACGCAGACGTTGACATGGAACAGCGGCAACTGGATCTCGTCAAGCATACACAGCTTCGAGACACTCCGGAGTATCGTATTTGAGTCGGCATATACACCATCGCCCTTTATCAAGGTATAAACCTCATTGCCACGATCGTACTGTCTGCTCAGATATCATTGCAATGTTGGACTAGAGCTTGTCGAAACGGAGGCGCGCAGACTTCACCAACGAAAGCTTGTGAGCCTCTCCTTTCTATGCCGGACATCTTTCATCATTACGAAGTGTACCCTACAAGTCGCCATGGCAGTTTCTTTAATGATGGCACTATAGCGGACATTGCTTACAGAACCACACACCGCTGCTACCCTAATTGTTGGTGTCCGGGTTAAAGTAAACCGGGACTCATACTTACAAACAAGACTCAACCTGTATCTCAGCCCTGATAACATTCGCCGCCGGCTTCCAAGATCGCGGCTACTTATCAGCGGGGTCCAACTGGATCATCGAACACATCACCTTTACATGAACCGCGCATCACACATCTGAGCATCGTAGAAATGTGGCTGCCATTATTTATTCCTACTCCCAATTAGCCATGTCTGGTCTCGGAGGGCTCAACAAATCGAGTCCTGATAGTATCGTCGTCGGCTTATGTCAGTCCCAACTATTCGATGTACAGACGCCTGAACAGCTGAATCATGCGACTAAGCATGTCTGCAACTTGGTCAGGAAGGCTCGAAAGAGTTATCCCTTGTTGGACCTGATCGTCTTTCCGGAGTACTGTATTCATGGCTTGAGTATGTCGACGAAAGACTCTATCATGTGTACGCTAGCGGGTCCTGAGGTGAAAGCTTTCCAGAAGGTATGTGTGGAGTCGCAGATCTGGGGATGCTTCAGTATCATGGAGAAGAACAATCTCGGAATGCCTTGGAACACTGGGGTAGTCATTAACGACAAGGGTGACCTTGTCAATTACTACCGGAAGATGCATCCCTGGATCCCCGTCGAGCCTTGGGTATGTGGTCTTTCTGAGTTGCGGTGCAGTGAGCAATACTGACGTGAGTGCAGTATCCTGGTAACAGAGGCATCCCAGTCTTTGAAGGCCCTAAAGGCGTCCGCATGGCCCATATCATCTGTCACGATGGCCAATTCCCAGAGATGGCGCGCGAGTGCGCATACAAAGGAGCCGAAGTCATGCTGCGCACTGCTGGCTACACGAGTCCGATCAAAGCGTCATGGGAGATCACGAACCGAAGCAACGCCTTCTGCAACCTGATGTGGACGGTCTCTGTAGCATTGGCTGGAAGTGACGGAACCTGGAACTCTATGGGCGAGGCCATGTTCTGCAATCCTGAAGGCGAAGTGGTTAGGCAAGGCAACAATTCTGCTGATGAGATTGTGGCATGCGAGATTAGAAAGGGTGATGCGCTGGAGAAGCGGGAGAACTGGGGAGTTGAGAACAATTTGTATCAGTTGGGTCACCGAGGCTATAGTGCGGTTGCTGGTGGCGCGCAAGACTGTCCATACACTTATATGCAGGATCTGGTGAAAGGTTGCTATAGCCAGCACGGTGAGGAGCGGGTGAAGGTCATTGACGGTACCAGCTGTGGCCTCACAAAGCCGACCACAAAGTATCACGTTGATTGATCCCGCAGCTGCAGAGTTGCAACATCGAGAGGTAGAAGTCCGGCGGCATGACACTGGTACGCTTGTGCTCCAGGTCAGCTGAAACTGATTCCTTTGCAGTACAAAACACCAACCATGGGCAACGTCCAGTCTGAGGCTGTAAGCACACATGAAAGATGAATTCCGCCAGTAACTGCAGCATGTACAGCACAACTTCTATCGATCCGTGCTAGTGATGTCCGTCGTCTGTTATGATATAACGCCCGACGGACAGCTCGCCCACGAATAGCCCGGCCAGTACGGAAAGGAAATAGCCAACGTTGAGGGTCATGACCGCCAGCATACTGTCAATGTGTTAGTCGAGGAACCATGTCCGTCTTCTGGGAAGATCTTACAGTAGATAACCAACACCTGCCTCTACTAGGAAGACACAAGCTCGCGGCAAATCGGTGCTGAGTCTCCAAGGCTTTGACTCAAGCGACCTGCGTGGCGTCCTGACTACCCGCACGCTCTCGTCCATGCCCCGTGTGGTAAGAGTAGCCTCTTCGCTCTTCTCTTTCGAAGGGTCCAGTTGCCTCTCCCTCGCTGATATGCTTTCGCCTGCGACCAGGACATATCGTCGCTGGACTGCCTTGTCGTGCCACTCTCGTTCCAATACATTTCTGTACGCCAGCAGTACTCGACTGATGATTCCAAGAACAATCAGAAATATGCATGTCCCGGCATAAGCACCAGTCCCTGAAGGTGTCCATGCAGATGAGTATAGCGGTGTCGAGTGGTCGGTGGTGAATACCATTGACATGCTCATCCCGCTCGATGAGCTAGAACTAGAGTCCATGTGGTCCATGTTGATGCTGTGGCACGTTGATCAGACAGCTGTCGAGCAAGTGTCATCTACAAAACCGGCCAGCCGGGTCGTCGAAGGTGATGTGCAATCTGACCTAATCTTGGACAAGTGGCTCCGGCGGCTTCCCTTCGGCTCGTTCGGGATGAGGCCTGTCGCGAATCTCACGATAGGGGTCGCAATTCCAGATGCCGGTTATATCTCACAGCGCTGCCGTGTTTTCATTTCTTTCGTTGTTCATGTCAACGAAGAGGAGACGTACGTTTCAACCTGAACATTTTCGAAGCATGAGAAAGTATTGAGCAAGTTTCTCCCAATAAGGTTTAGTTCATGCGTAGCGGTGGATGACAGTGTGCTCCAGATTAGGTATGGGGAATATGATGGGTCCTCCGTCTTCAGATTCTCCTGGCACTCAATGTGTCCACTATGCAGACATGCAGACATTATTATTATGTCGACATGCATTCAGATCGCAGAGTACAGATCCAACCGATAGACTCACACTTTTGGCGCAGTCATGCATGACGCGGTCAGCGGATCTTTGAAGAAGGAGCAGTGCCAAGACGTCATCTCTCAGAGTAACAACATGAACCGAGCCGCCTGCAGCTGGAGGCCGCCTAAGGGCAAGTACTCAATTACTTGCTAGCAGGAGCGTCGATGTGCTTTCCATACCTTCATTCTGCTTGTGATGATCTCGAAGACAACGACAGCAGGAGCGTATGCGCTTCCATAGTCCTGTTCTGAGCTACATCTGAAGACCGTGGCCACCCAGCGGTATACAGCGGTGCAGACTTACTAACTTGGCGTGATTCACGGAGACAGGCGCGCAGGAAGATATTGCTGGATGATGCTGGACAGCCGCCCTCGTCTTCTGTGCTAGTGTCTACCGGTGTTGGGTTCCATAAGCCAATATGTCCCGTCGTCGACCACATCGGCGCCGCCCAGGCTGGGAGTCTGGCAACGGAGCCATCAGCATCCGCATCGGCAATTCACATCAAAAGAACAAGTACCATGAGCTTCAAGCTCGTGGTCCCGAAGATGCTAGACTGTTTGCAAGAATGGTTAACCAGCAAACTCGAGCACATCCACAGGACCCTCTAGTCATTTGCGTCAGCGGATACCAACCATGGCTCGGCCAAGTGTTGCACTCATGCATTGAGGACAACTGGGACGATATTTCGGAACTAGACCGCACAGTACAGTATGCAAGCACAATGCAATTTCCAGAGAAGGCCAATAAGCGAGGACAGTATGTGCCATGGACTTTCGTCATTGAGTGGGTAGAATCATAAGACATATGCACTTTGTTATGCTGACGGTAACCTTAGTCACATGAACGTGCCGCAGTAAGAGAGCTCATGTATAGAAGCCATTATAAAGCTTCCGAGACATCGGAAGCCTTATGGTGTCTACCCCCGATTTCTTAGACATCAAGGCTAACATACATCACCTTTAGGGTCTACTACTGGTCAGTGGACATGGCACCGCCAGACTGGGAGGATTCCGGTCTTCCATCGATGAACCATTTCCGTTTTCGTACTGGCGTATGGTTTTGTGCTCGTGGCGCGTGCCATTACGATCAACGTAAATCGGTAACGATAATCTTTACCAAGCCTGACGAGGTGTCAGAGCATGTAGTGAAGGGTCTGCTATTTCATTATCTTTGGCACGATGAAGAGTTTGATCAGCCACGTGAGGATGAGGAAGGCCTCTGCTGGACATTCTCGAGACTCTACTGGTAAGTACAATTTGACGTGGCACGCAGCTTCCGGACGTTCAACTGTCTCATGCGGAGTGACTGGCGGGTTGTCGAGGACTTGGAGCGATGCCAATGTTAACCAATGCCCGTAAATAGCTGACAAGTTTATGCGCAGGCTTCTTACCGATTGGCAGAACATAATAGGCGAGGTCCTTGCACGACTCGATGAAGCAGAGACGAACAGTCATGGTAGGCATCTTCCGGTCAAGACGCGAACACGACGCTTGCATGTTGAAGTGGATCGATTGTACGAAATGAAGGACTACTTGCAGTTTCACACGCGAGCCTTTAAGAAGCTACAAAAACTGAAGGACAACGTGCCGAAGAATGAACAGCTGGATTCGCTTTGGTCTGATATGGATGACGCCTTGGAGGATCTGGCACAGTTCGACTCTAGGCTCGACAGTCTTAAGGAACGCTTCAATAACCTCATCGAGCTCGAGTTCAACATCACGAATGCTGTGCAAGCAGACAACTCGGCGTTCCTGTCCGCAGTGGCTGCGCTCTTCTTGCCCATATCTTTCCTGGCGTCACTATTTGGCATGACCACGGTGACCTGGCCGGCTGTTTGGTACCTATACGCTGCGATACCGATCTTTGTTGCTTCTGCTGCCTTCACAGCTATCTTTCCGTGGGCCAGACGCCGGGTACAGGCGGCGCTTTACCCACTGGAAGAAACACGTCTACGATTGCATTCAGACCAGTTCACTTTGCTGGGCCAGGAGCTGCCAGATAACGTTAACATACCAAGCGAGACTGGTCGAGGTCGTATTCAGCGCAGAAAGACGAGCATGGCTGCTGGCGATGGTCCAAGGGCACGATCAATTTCACGCAAGTCACGCTCTCGACTGCGCAGTGAGAAGGGCTCTTGAACAGCGGAAGATCACTGTACGACAGTCAGAAATGGTTGGGCCATATGCCCTGGCCGCTAAAGGATGTACAGCTATGTTTGACGCCACAGTGTAACTGACTAGTGCTACATTCTGCTTGCTAGAACTGGATCGAGATAACAATTGGTCATATTATATGCTGCGTAACATCTGCTTCAATAGAGTCACGTGGCCGATGCAAGTCGCCTTGTACTTTTGGTAGTTTCCGCTGGAAGCGGCTCAATCATATTCACCTTGCCACGGTGCACATATAGCTAGACGTCCTGTCCATGCTGCTTGCGAGAGAGAGAGAGAGAGAGAGAGGGGAGGGGGCGGGGGGCGGGCAAGGAGAAAGCAGCAGCAGCAGACAAGCGACGTCGCTGCTCGACATAGAGTAACAAAATCGTGCCGCTTGAAAATTCACTTCTCCTTCTCGGTGCAACACATGCATCCAACCTCTATATCCGGTACCGGCCGTGGTGGGAATAGTGAGGGCGCTCAGATCGTTCCGAGAGCCGGCGAGCTTTTTCGTACCTCGGGCTAAGTTAACGTAGGGAGCTCCTCCAAGAATGGTCCCTGCACTGGCATGAAGCCGTGTGATGTTATTCTGTTGACGTTTCTGCAGCTCAAATCATTCGTCGTTATCGCACCCTTTGCTCCGTTGCAGACGTGCGAGGAGAGTCCAGTGCTCCAGGGGATCGAAGATACCTCGTAGTAACATATCAGCGGCAGCAATGTCCTCTCTCGCGGCACGAAGCCTGCTCCGAACGTCGACCAGAAGCCTAAGCCGAAGCACCAAAGCTCCACTTGCCAGCTCCTCGAGACTCGTCCAACAATCCTTCAGAAGCACTGCTCTTGCAATCGCCCGTTCACAGACGGCGAGAGGCTTCTCGGCGACCATGGCTCCAAAGTCCAATGCTCCCTCTTCGGGACCACAGGTCGACTATGATCCCGAGATCAAGGACATGGCAAACTACATCCACAACTACAAGATCGACTCGGAGCTTGCTGTACGACAGGCGTGGTATGCGATAAGATCATAATGCAATACTGACCACTTCCAGGTCGACACAGCACGATTCGTCTTCTTGGACACGCTTGGCTGCGGCTTAAAAGCTCTCGAATTCCCCTCCTGCACGCAACTCCTAGGACCAACTGTCCCAGGCACAACCGTTCCGAACGGCGCTCGTGTGCCAGGTACACCCTACGTCCTCTCGCCAATCGATGCCGCATTCAACATCGGAGCAGCCATCAGATGGCTGGACTTCAACGACTGCTGGCTGGCAGCTGAGTGGGGTCACCCGTCAGACAACTTGGGTGCCATCCTTGCTGTTGCAGACTGGATGAACAGGACAAACAAGGCTGGTGGTCAGAAAATCAACAATGGCAAGACCTTCACCGTGCACGATGTCTTGGAGGGCATGATCAAGGCACACGAGATTCAGGGTTGCCTGGCCTTAGAGAACAGCTTCAACAAGGTCGGCTTGGACCACGTAGTAAACGTCAAGGTCGCCTCTACCGCTGTCGTCTCGAAGATGCTCGGCTTGGACGAGGAGCAAACCCGCGCCGCTATCTCCCAGGCCTGGGTCGACGGCCAAAGCTTGCGTACTTACCGTCACAGCCCAAACACCATGTCTCGCAAGTCGTGGGCTGCTGGTGATGCTTGCCAGCGCGCTGTGGACATGTCACTCAAGGTCCTTAAGGGCGAAGGAGGTGTTCCTCAAGTCCTCTCCACCCCAGTATGGGGCTTCTACGACGTGAACTTCAATGGCCAGAAGTTCAAGTTCCAGCGTCCATACGGCAGCTACGTCATGGAGAACGTGCTCTTCAAGGTTTCTTACCCAGCCGAGTTCCACTCCCAGACTGCTGTTGAGGCCGCTGAGCGCATCCACCACCAGCTGAAGGAGATGGGCAAGTCCGCCGCAGATATCGAATATGTCACCAACCGTACCCACGAGGCTTGCATTCGCATCATCGACAAGCAGCACAAGCCAATGCAGAACTACGCCGATCGCGACCACTGCGTCCAGTACATGGCAGCCACCATGCTTGTCTTCGGCCGCCTGACTGCGGATGACTACACCGACGGCGGCGAGGCAGCCACCAGCGAACTTGTCGAGAGCCTCCGCACACGCATCGAGTGCAAGGAGGACCCAGCCTTCACCGAGGATTACCACAACCCAGAGAAGCGCACGATCTCGAACGCGCTTACCGTGAAGCTGAAGGACGGCACTACACTTCCCGAAGTCGTGGTTGAGGCACCTCTTGGCCATAGATTGCGAAGAGAAGAGGCCAAGCCAGAGATTCTGGCCAAGTACAAACGCCACATCGAGCCGCATTTCTCAGCGGAACACGTCAAGAAGCTCGTAGACTTGGGCAACAACCCAGCGGAGCTGTACAAGACGCCAGTTGACGAGTATGTTGATCTATATGTGAAGGAGAAGATCTTGTAAAAGCATTGTATATGAGGACCCTTTTCAGATAGCTACTTTGGAATAAGCGAGAGGCGCAGACTACAGACCTGCCACCTGCCATGCATAGCAATTTTGCGTTGTATGAGACTGACTGCTACATCGTTTACAAAGAAAGGTATGATCATGACAGCATTCCACTTCCAATCAAAGGTTTGCACCACACGTTTCGACATCGCGCTATCGAGGCGGTCACCGTCTGGCTCGACCTTTAACAACAATCCTCGCACCAGTCTGCTCAATATTCCAACCACTATTCCGCAACGCCTTGCTCACAGCAGGCCCCAATTTACTCCTCCCGCCCTCACTATGTCTCCCAAGCCCAACAATGATAGAGTACCCAGCCTGACGCTCCTCCGCACCACGTCTTCCATCGACACGATGCTCACCAAGGTCTTCCCACCACTGCCCAACTTTCTCTTGCGCTATCCTAACAGCGTTCAAGACGTCAATGCCGTGAAGGTCGAGCTGCAAACGCGTAGAGTGCGACGCGGCGAGCTCGTCTGCGGCTGCTGCGGAGGCTTGATTCGATAATGCTGCGTATTCGCGGCCGACTTGGCCGTAGTATGCGGCTGCTCCGCCCATGAGTCGATCTGATTTTGCTCGGCGGTGGGCCGCGTATGCCTGTGATAGTGCTGCGCTCCTAGCTGCAGCATATGTGGACAAGCGGTCCGCCGAGCTGGGTACTTCGATGGGAGAGGCGTCTCGCGAAGATTGTGGTGATTTCTTACTGGTCTTTGTCCAGGCCGAGTCTGCTTCGTCGAAGTTGGGCCTGACATAGTTCGGTACAATATGGATACCTCCGGTCGTGCCTGCAGGACGAGTGGTCAAGGCCTTGGCGAGCTCATGCGCAGCTTTCGTTGAAGGATGTGTAAGGCGGACGATGGCAGCGCGGTATTCGAATGCGATGTTCGGGTACTCGGTGCCAAGATCATGCACATTGATAGCAACGATAGGGTCATCGTCAAGCTCCGGCTTCGCATTGAGATTGTTCTTCAGCACACAGCCAATTGTCTGGGAGATAGACGATCCACTGTGGTAGTATGTCGAGGCCACAGAGGCGCTTGGAAGACCAGTCCGGCTCGTGACGAAGTCAATGTCTTGACTAGCATGCTGCCATTGATTCTCGGGAACAACATTTGAAGGCGACCCGGGAAGTGAGCTGGGCCGTGGTTCATCCCGAGCCCGCAAACCTCCAGCCTTCGTTTTCTTCTTGCGTCCACGTCTGGCAACATTGTCCTCGGAGAATGCATCGATGCCCTTAGCAGCGATTTTGCCGCCATCATCGCCAAGTTCTGCTTCATTGATGTAGACCTGAGTCAACAGCTCATCGAGGGCGGCATGCCAGTTGCCTTTGCACTTCCGCAAAGTGTATTGTATCTTTTGACGACTGAGGCGACCATGCAGCACTCCTTCCAGTCGCAAGACTTTAGTCTCTTCGTCCGCATTTTCCAGCTCTTCTGCTACTCCACGGTGGGTAGTTGTCGTGCTACCTTCGTCGGACTGACTCTGCAAGTCTAGCGAGGAGAAGCCATTTGTCAGGCTCGTTTGATCTGTTTCGCGCGACAATGAAGCAGTGGTGTCTGGACATGAGTCTGGCCTGGTTGCGCTGGTCAAGCCTTCATCTCTCGCGCCTGTGCCGGCAGCATCAAACCCTGCGGCCTCTTCTACCTGTGCCGACTCTTTCAATGAATCCAGCACATTTCTTGCTTCCGTTACATTGCTGGGTACTGTCAAGTCGAAGTCTGACACGATGGCGAAAAGAAGGGCAGGGTCAAGGGGTGGGCCTAGATTGTGATCAAGAGTTGTCCCAGCATTCGGCATAGTAGGAGCAACATACAGTATTCTGCCTGTCAATCTACATTACTTCCTGCCCAAAAGTACAGATTTGCAATTCTGCTTACCTCGAGGCTATTGAATGTATCATCCATCTTCGATATCTTGATGCCACGTCCTCGATCCTGGCTTTCGCAACGCCATCATGCCGCTTGAACGACGCAGACCATTGGAGATGCTGTACAAGATCTGGTTTGCGAGCATAGGCGGTACAAAGGGTGGTTAAGGGGGAATGAAGCAGGTTGTTGTCCTTGTGCGAAGATGATAGAGGGGTGCAAGTGGTTGAGGACTAACTTAGAACTATGACGCGCTTGAAAAGACCAATTCCACCAAAAAAACACACAAGCCACAAACCGCAAGGCATGTGACCCGTACTCATTCTTATTGTCAACCTGCACCGTCGACACCGAACTGTGATCTTTGAGGAGAGACAGTCACCATGCCGGCGGCCGACTCTCCTGCGGTGATTGTGGCGAGGTTCTTGAAGGCCAACGGCTACGACCAAGTATGCTTGAACAGTCTCCCCGTATGAATGTCGCTGACGTCTGACCAAGAGATGATAGACGTACGACGCGTTCATCGAAGAAGTCGGGCTGCCATATGATTCAGGCAACGTCAGGAAAGGAGATTTTACGCTCGAAGAACTGCTGGAAGAGAAAAAGAACTTCGATGTCTCGGTCCACTTTGAAAAGCTAGGTGTCAATGACAGCAATGAGACTACTGCGTGGCGGATACCCGCACCGTCGAAAGCCACAGACTTATCAGGCGTCTTGCCAACAACATCGAACATTCTCAGTGCCCGGCTCGAAAATCTAATCCAGGGCAATCAGTCGTCCAAGCCTCTGCTCTTGACGTCCACCGCAGATAAGAGGGTGCATATACTAGATGCCAGCACAGGTATCTTGCAGTCATCCGTGCTTGGTCTCCACGATTCTCCCATCCTCTCTTGTACAGCACTCAGCTATCAGCATGTATTGACATGCTCCATGTCGGGTCAGCTGCATGTCAGCGATTTGGAAGGACAGATTCTAGAGAGAAGACGAGATCACCTCAAGTATGTTGTCAAGGTCGCTGTGTTTGACGACACTTCAGAAGGCACGGTTGTTGCAACAGCCGGCTGGGATAACAAACTCATAATCTATCGACCCGACGATATCAAGCTCGGCGAACCACGAGCCACCATAGACTTCCCTACCAAGCCAGAAGCAATTGCATTCGTGCGACATCCAGACAGTGGAAAGCCTGTGCTTCTGGTTGGCAGGACTGACTCCAGCTTCCTCTTCTACTACAGCGTGGAAGACGAGCCACGCCTTTTGGGCAAGCAGAACCTAGCACCACATTCCAATGCTTGGGTTGCATTTACGCCATCTTCGCTTGAAGTCTGTCCAACGAACTCTGCCCTCGTCGCAGTCGGTACCGCAACCGTGCCATCGATGAAACTTCTCATCGTGAAGCTACTGTTCCCACCATGGCATGCCCAAGACGCCGCACCTGCGCCTTTATCTCTGAGAGCCTCCCTACTCGATGACGGTCCTGCTACTGAGACTCAGGCATCTCAGGCTCGTGTTGCTCTGGCTATTGCGGATCGCGAGGAGGCAGCCATCCTGGTCCACTGCACGACCCATGCACCTCAGACTGCATACTCGACTCCAGCTGTGGCATGGAGACCGAATGGCAGCGGTGTGTGGGTTAATGGCGATGATGGAGTTGTGAGAGGCATTGAAGCGACTACCGGCAAAGTGGTCAGCACACTTCATGGTCACGAAGCAGGCTCGAAAGTCCGATGTTTGTGCGCTGGTATGGTGGAAAGTGGCGACGGTGAGAAGGAGGTATTGGTCACTGGTGGTTTCGATCAGAAGCTCATTGTGTGGAACGTATGATACGTATCGCGTTATACCCTGCAGTGGCGGATCAACTGCCGAAGCTGTACTGCGGAGAAGTTGTGCCTGCATATACCCGATGGCTGTCAAATCCAGATCTCGAGGTCAAAGGCAGCCAAGTAAGTAGCTGTCGATGGCGAGTCCGCACCAGTCTTCTACTACATTTCTCCTAGGCTTTAGCTCCGCTTGCATAGCACGTCAAAAATTTGCCAAAGCTCCAACCCATCTCCAACAGCATGGCTCCCCCGGTCGCCATAGTGACAGGCGCCAGCAGTGGCATTGGCCTAGCATTAACAAAATACCTAACTGAACAAGACTGGCAAGTAGTCATGGCCGACATCAACACCCCACCTTCCACCCTCCCTAACACCCTCTTCATCAAAACCGACACCTCCTCCTGGTCCCAACAATGCCACCTCTTCCAAAAAGCCTACACCTGGCACTCCCGCCTCGACTTCATTGCCCTCAACGCTGGCATTGATGACCGCGACGACATCTTCAACTCCATCTCCAAATCCAACCCACCAACAGAACCGTCCCTCGCAACCTTCGCCATAAACCTCCACGGCACCTACTACGGAATCAAACTCGCCTCCCACTACCTGTCCCTCGGACCCAAACCCCATCCGGGCGGCAAAATCGTCATCACAGCCTCCGCAGCGGGTCTCTACCCACTCCCCAACGTCCCGCAATACACCGCCTCCAAGTCCGCGCTGCTAGGTCTCGTTCGCGCACTCGCCCCGTCTGCCGCGGAGCACAACATCACCATAAACGCACATTGCCCGGCATTAGTGAAGACGAATCTTGCACCTCCGGGGATGTTGGATCATTTCGCTGAGGAGGAATTTACGCCTATGGGGACGATAATGAGGTGTTATGACGAGTTGGCGGATTTGAGTGGTGTGAGCAGGGAAGATTGGGTAAAGAGTGGGAGGAATGGCGAGGTCGTGGAGGGAAATCGTGAGGATTTGGTGTGGCATTGTGCGCTTGAGAGGCCTGGGGTGAGTTCGTATCTTGATGAGGAGGGGCAGAAGGCGTGGAAGAAGGCGTATCTGGAGAGAAACAGGGCGTTTGCGAAGGCGAAGTTGTAGGGTGACGTATGTGATTCGTGAAACGTTGTGTTGTCGTTGCTGGTGTTGTTGTCTAGCATTGGCATGATTTACCATAATTTGTCGAGCTTATTCAAAAACTTTCCAACCTTGGCTTCACCTTTGCCGATGTGCGACTGTAGCTTCGATGGTTGTGCATTGCCTTTCGAGGGAGCGTGGTGGTGAGCCGCCGCTTCGACTTCAGTCGGTCGATAAGCTGTGTTGTGTAGATTTCCGTTATAAGCGCCATGAGCGTTCATATCTGGCTGTGCTCCAGCGCTAGCATAGGAATAGTTGCTGTACCCGCCTATAGGAGCCTGTTGCTGTGGTGGTGGTGGTGGTAGTCCTGGTGATTGCAGTGGACCTGAGTATGCTGGTGGTGCCGAAGGCGTGGGTGGAAGCTGTGCACCATAACCTGGCGTAGCTGGCTGATTGCCGTACTGTCCCTGTGGATTGTACGTGGCGTATTGCGTCTGAGGTATGGTGCTTTGCGCAGTCGGACCAAACGACGACTGTCTATCGTAATTTTGCGACCCAGGAGTGGGTGATGCTGAGATTGTGCTGTGCGCCATGGGACCAAAGGAAGGTGCTCGATGTTGCTGAGGAGGTGATGGTATGCTGCCCGGTCCTGGTAGGCTTGCGTGAGACGCAGTGCTGTGATGGGAAGGGTGGGTCTGTAGCTGAGGAGCACCACCGAAATATGCATTCTGTGGCGTGGTTTGGGCGGAGTTCTGGTACAATGCTGGTGCCGGTGCATATTGAGGCTCAAGGCCACTATCGTACTTGGCCACCTGATCCAAACCAGTCCCGACGCCATCGTCTGGCGGTGGCGGCGTCTTCTCTCGGTACGCGACTGGTTCTGGTGCAGCAGGAGCGGCTGGATTATAGCTCATGGGAGCGGCTGTAGGAGAAGCACCCACGGGCATTGAAGGCGTAGGTGGTCCTGGAAAGGATGCTGCTGACACAGTGCTTGCATTGCGCGGAGGAAAATGCGAGCCGACTGCAGTCTTCTCGAGCTGCTGCACAACAGGACTCATGGAGTCTCGATGCTCTGGATGTGGGGTGTTCGTGCCGGTTGCCTCCTTGATATCGAGGGTGGCATGGCTCAGCACACTCCTGAGATGTCCCAACAATGTGGTTGCATCCTTTTCCGTCCACATGTAGAGGTCCAATGCATGCAGCTTGCACGTGAGCTTCTGGTCGTTCTTCTGGTCGAAGGTGGGCAGGTGCCATGTGGACTGGTCCGGCACCGCCCCAGTGTTGATCAAGAGAGTAATAACGTTGGGCTGCAGATGGGTGTATCGAACATTCGCTACATCGAGATAGCCGAAGAAGGCATCTTGGTCGGGCGTTCCCGCATGGTTGGCAATCTCTAGCTTCGTCTGCCGCTGCACAGCGTGGTGGAACAGGTAGACGTAGCTGCCTCGGTCGAAGCGGTGGTGGGGAGGCTTCGAGGATGGGTCGTTGAAGTGGTAGTGCACATCGGCGAAGACAGTAGCCAGCAGACTCTCGCCCGGACCTGCCGGCATCGTTCCTTTGCCGCTCTGTTTTACACTCTGAAAGGCAGCCTTTCCTGCGTGTACAGGAGATCGATGATGGTCAGGTAGGCTCTTGCGGCTTCGACGACGGCCTGCGTGTATCCTTGCGCGAGGGTGTGAGCGACCTGGACGGTCAGCAGCAGGGCGGTTGCTTTACAGAAGAGCTCGAAGAACAGCGCAAAGATCGTAAACATGAACACGAACACGCAGACTTATTACCATAATCTCACGCCTGCTCTTCACAGCAGCCATGGCGTCTTGCAGCGTTCTGTACGCGCCTGGCCACGAGATGCGGCGCTTGTGGAACCAATCGACTTGGAGAGAAGGAGCGACTGACAGAGCGGGAAGGAGCACGCCAAGAGTTGCATGGGTCGCGCTTGAGCGGGAAGGTGCGGCGAGTTGATACTAAGCAATACACTCCCGAGATCAATGGAGGTGAAGGAGGGAGCACGTGTGGGAATCTTGATAGCATTGCAATCGGCACTCTGTCATCGCCAGCCATATCGCATCTAGAGCGGACCTCGCCATCACCTCATCTGCCTCGGGACTGTTTGCGACCACGGCGAAGAGGCCTTCACGGCCACGCGAGATTCACGATCATAATGTCCCTGGTCAACCTCTCATACGTCTGCTCGCATCTGCAGAACGCATCTCTGGCACGACTCGGCCTCACGTCGATCCCATACACCAAGTGGCACCTCTCACTGGCGCTGCTGCTCCAGAAGCAAGGATTTCTCTCCCAGGTCAAGCTCGGGGGTCCATCACCTCCTGCATCATGCTTCGGTCAAGGACCTCGTGATGACCACAGCGTCTCCAATCATCCTCATGGAAGTGCTGGACGAAATCGTTTCAGCTCCGAAGCAGCCTTGGCGAAGACGGTCCGACAGCATTGGACGCCATCACAACTACGACAATATGGCTTCGGCCAGGAGGCAATAGACTTTGCACGCGAACATGGGAGAAGGAGGCTGGACGATCTTAATGCTCAAGGTTGGCAGCAGCAGACGGCACGCTTCCTCATGGACATCAGAGCGCAGATCGAGACTGCAGCCGAAGAATGGGACAGGGGAGAATACGAGAGGAGGAGGGAATCCTGCGAGAGTCGCGAGCAAGAAGAAGCATTAGACATCGAGCTGGGCGCGACCCAAGAAGAACGTTTGCGGCGTGTGCAAGAAGATATTCTGGCATCACTACAACCCGAGAAGGCAGAGACATACCGGAAGTACGCCTCGATACCCGCGGAGAAGATTAGCGGCATCGCCTTTGACGAAGCGGATATTTCCTCGGTTGCAGGAAACAACATATACCTGACCGAACACGAGATCAGGCAGAACGGCATCACGATCGACGCCATGGGTCTTCGAGTCTCGAACCAACAAGTCACCCTTCCAGTGAACGACTATCAAGATCCGGACATGATGGAAGCAGAAGGTGTGGTAACACAGGCAAACCGCGCATCGAGAAGACTTTGGCTAGGCTTAAAATACTATCAGTCAAGTCCGGTATTAAGCACAGCGAAGATGATCAGCAAGCCGACGAAGCGAATATGGTTGAGCAGCAGAGACTTGGCGGGGATAGTGAGAGGCAGCCGGGCTGGGGAGGTGAAACCGTTGACGAAGATCGGAGAAATCATGGCCATCAGCACGGATCGAGGCATCATGGAGGCGAGGGAATGTGTTGAGAGGAAGATAGGAGGGCAGCCACTTTGCAGATTCTGGTGAAAGGTCACGATGTCAGGAACTGGTGGCAAAGAAAGATGTAAAATATGTATAGCGAAGAGTGAAGAGCGACCACCAGTCGATTTACTCAGGCCTGTGTTGCTCCAACCTTTACACCTGGAAACCGTTCCTCGACGTGTGTTGCTAGCACGACATCAATGACAGGGCGGCACGCACTTCTTCATAACATCAATCGATCAATGCGAAAATGGTTCCCCCCTTCTTCTCCGGCACCACTGCCATGTACAGCAGGCACGATGAAAAAAAAAGAAGCCGACCGGTTCGAACGGAAGGTGTGTGGAACTGCTGTGCAGACCTCTCGGAAATGAGTAGGAGGTGAACTCATGTCTCGAAAGACAAAGCCAAAGCCTCGAAGATGCAGCATGAGCCCTCGAGTCTCCTCCTCTAAGAGGAAGATCAATATCTGCGATGAACCACCGTGCCACAGGTGACCATCATACGACCCCGTCAGAGATAGCCCCCAGAAAAGAACCACAAAAAGCTCAAAAACAGTCATGACCCAAACGTCTGGCCCAACGCGCCAACATCCCCCTCATTGACGGCTGAAGGTTCCCTCATGAATACAATCGCTCTCAGAGATCGCTCGGAATTGGCGCTGCTGGCACTGCAGCCGAGGAAATCGAAATCTGTTGGAACGAATCCTTTCATGCCTGCTCTCTTCTTCACCCGGCCTCACCTTACGCCAGAGCGCAGTAGGCGTCCGGTATATAGCTTGAGCTCTCTTGCCAGACGGTCAAGATTTTGTCGTTTGTCAGAGCCGGGTGTTACCATTCCATCGGCGATAGGGCCTCATTTGGACACGGAGTCTCTGACAGTACGGCTGGGACGACCTTGAAGAAAGGAAGTAGGGAGTGGATCGTGGTGTTGCGACACATCAGGGCTTGGGCGTTTCACCGCCAGGCCTGTGTATGTGTCCGTTCAAGAGTGGCACTATGCAGTATGGAACGTGCAGAGCGCAAACCCTGAGACCTGCAAGCAATCATGTCAGTATGGCAATGCGAGTGAGGGAGAGGTAGACGAACTGATGCCAGTATGCCCAAGAGACGACGTGGCGGACCACGAAGCTCGGAACAGGTGGAGAGACAATGCGGCAAGATCGCAAAGCTCGAGACCACGCGAGGCGTGAGTGAAGGAGAGCCAACAATATCTCGAATCAAGAGCAAAACCTAGCAGTCGAATGCAGCCTCCAAATTGAGGGCCTACATTGACCGTCTATGCCGATGTGGTTTGGTTAATCCCTTGCGGGCCTGTGCCATTCCTACGACAGTTGCATCGGACAGAAGCTCGACGTGCGATGAGCTCTGGGTGGCAACATGAAGGTGAATCGACAAACGAGCTGAGGCTTGTGCGGTCCGAGGAGGCTGTCAATGAGTTAGTCATGTGTGAAAGAGCAATGTTGGGTGAATGAGGGTGAGCAATTCGACTGAGTCGAGTCTCAGGGTTAGCCGCCAGCGTCGGTGAGGTGGCGGCCGGGGACAGCAGCGCAGACGACTGGAGTAATGAGTGAAGAATATGTTGAGATACTTACCATAGAGTATACCCACGCTTGGATGACTGCATTGATAGGCTTGAAGTGGTATCAAATGCCTGTTGTTTGTGAGGGGAAGGAAAAAGCAAGTCGGTGAGAGAGCGAAAATTCTTATATCCTTACCGGATGAGGGGGCATGTTTGCGGCGACGAGGTTGCGCGTGGTGAGACGCCCGTCCGTTGACGCTAAGGGGATGTAAACAAAGTGGTGGTTGGTGGAGAAGGCTTCATGAAGCAAGACCACGACGCACGGACAAAGTGAAGCCAACTATACAACATTGTGAGTACGGAGAAGAGCGGGTCGGCAACACTGTAGTTTGTCGATGGCCTCTGTAGGATGGCGAAAGCTTCTTCTGTGTAGTGAGGCTCAGGAGGTGAAGTGAGCAGAGTGGAGCACGATGCACAGGCTGCCGTCACATGTGAAGCTTCACAACGACCGCTGCGGCCATGCAATATGAGCATGTAAGGGCTGACGTGACCACAAAAGCCGGGTAGATGATCAAAAACAACCAAACACATACGGCATCACACAAAGAACTGCATGAACTATCCTGGCCATGGGTACAATGTGCGACGCGGCATCCGAGCAGCAAATAGACTTCGGCTGCCATAAGAACAGGCGCCTCCCAACATCGTTTCAGTCACGGATATGTACGTTCTATGGCACCATCGTAGCATCCAGCCGGCGTCGTTAAGGAAGCAGATGAGCCTGAGTACAGTTCGTCGGCCGAGGACAAAGGAGCAGAAGCAGGGGCAAACAAAATGTCGCGCCTTCTTAGGTGTCAACTGAAGCTACTCCCGTTCAGCAGCCCAAGAGCTCAGGACCACAACTCGACCCCAAGACCACAGCTAGCGTGGTAGACAAGCTGGATTAAGCCCGGGTGCAAGCCTATGGATTCTCCGGAGCAAGAATAACAAAGCAGAGATAGTGGCAATTCGAGCACAATCACCTGAAGCTCCTCACACGCAGTAGCCAGAGAATCCCGGCGCACAACTCGCTGGGGAGGCTACGCTGCCTCCCCTACCACGCGTGAGATAGGCAGAACTGGATGAGATCAGCCGCGAACGCCGGACCTACAGAGATCCTTTGGAACCAGTCCCAACAGAGCAGCAACGCGAGTCAGATCGCAGTGCCACCAGCAGAGCAGCAGCCAACCTTGACAGAGGAAGATTCCCACAACCGCAGCAGGAGGACGGTCCACATCAGCAGAGGAGTCAATAATACAATTATCAAACTGTTGATACTTTGAACAGCAGTACTCTGCATCTGCATCTTCGGTCCCTTTTCTGTTGAGCTATCCTCTTGCCCACTTTCTCCGAAGTACGCCCTCTCTCTGCCATGCTTGGCTCGTTGCACCTTGTTCAGGCCATCGATGCCATTTCCGTGCCTTATGTCCCATAACATTACGTATGCTTGCACAAGCATCAACACCGTAGCTGCTATCCAGGGAGGTAGACAAGAACGAAGCGCTAATAGATGCTCCTCTCCTGATGTTTGTCGAATTTTATGCCTGATGTTTGTCGTGTTCTATGCCTGCATACCCAAAAATCCGTTCATGGTAGTGTCCGGCTCAAAATCTGCATCCGCATCAGTCGGCTCGGCAGCTCCAGCAGCTACGGTATCGTCAACCCAGCCGTGCTTGATCCTTAAATTCCAGAATGTACAGACCAGTCGACTGATCACTTCGGGGCTGAGCTGATTGCGCTTCAGTACATGCACGAAGCTGTGTGGTGACCAGTTCCGCTCAAGCACATCATTGGGCGGAGCGATGGCCAACGCGATGATGCACAGCTCTGCCAGATCGGGTTGTGCTTCAATCCAGAACTGCTGCCACCACTGTAGAGGAGTCATTTGCTGAGCAGCAAGCCAGACCATGTTGTTGTCGAATGGCCCTTGCTTGACGCGAAGCAAAGATATCATCGCAAGAAGTGCCGCAGCTTTGTGCGCATTGCCGTCGCAGTATTTCAGCAGAAAGGCTTGCAACGATCGAGACTGTGTCTCCTCGTTGCTGTCGAGTATGGAAGGGCGGCGATGCTGTTCCTGTGGGTCCGCCAGGAAGGCGATGAACATCAAAGGTGCATCCACCAAAGCATGTGTCAGCTGATGTCGGGTTGGCACCTTGAAGGCAGGCCGAAGTGTGCGCACAAATGCTCGGAAAGCAGGATGCTCGGTGATGTTTGGATTGAGGCCAGCGCTGTTGACCCACTGGGCACAGGCAGCTGTGGCGATATCTTGTTCAGTAGAGGACATGGAAGCGATTCCTCGTGTCCGCGCGCGTTGTTGTTGCTGGAGCTCCGCCGCCGACGGTAGTGTCGGATCCAGACGATGCGGTTGGTATGTGCGCCATAGCGACTCTGGCAGCTCGTTGCACCGTTGCAGATGCTCAATCACCCTTGCCTTCTCGTTCGACGTCCATTCTGTCGAGCAGTGTTTGCACGTGACACGCGGATGTCGCTTGCCGGAATCCTCGTCGAGGTTCCGGTTCACCTCGTGCCAGCATTCATCACGACCGCGTGGCATGTCGAAAAAGAAAGCTTTCGACTGTCGTTATCGCTTGCCGATGGACTTTGGTGCAAATCCACCGTGTGTTTACGTGCCCACTGCGGTCTTGTGATGGAAGGAGTGCTCTAAGCTGTGTGGCTGCGAAGCAACGCGCTAGCCGGCAACATCCGAAAAGCAAAAGCGTCATGCGTGATTGAGGTTCCAAGCAGCTACATGGCATATGTGTGGCACACATGTACTCGTGTCAAGCCACTTACTCACTGTAGTCCATTTGCACCAACCACACTCGAGTGAAGCCAGTCCCAAGAATCGGCCCCTATTCCACGAATACGAAATTCTCCATGTAACCGCATGTAACCGACAGCAGTCCATCCATCTTCCTCGTCTGCGTCGATATCATCACACCTCTGGATGCTGCACGAAGCAAGCTCATCCGCTACATCGACAAAGTCATCATCGCGGTTGATAGCCATGTTCTCGCTCTTGTCCTTGACACCCTCGTGGTCCTCGGCTGGTGTCAGGCTTCCGGCCTACCTAATCTGTACCCTCGGCAGATCCATTCTTCGAACACCTTATGCGTTTGAAGACGATATCCTTTGGCTTGTCGTCTTTGGCACTCTGCCAACAGACATGGATTTTGCGGCTTAGGCAGAGTGGTTTTCGCACTACCCAAGCTCCTAGTCAATGACCAAGTTTGCTGTCGGCTCATCGAGGTATGCAGCTAAGTAATGTTGACGGCAAGATCGCAGAAGGATGTTTGGACGATAATTTTTGCTATTGGCTCCTGAACGTATGCAGCTAATTACTGTTGGTGACAGTCCGTAGAGTCTGCTCTGACCGCTGTACCACGACAAGAAGTGTCTAGGTTGCTGTCACAAGATACTGTGGAGGTCCTGGAGAGGCGATGCAGCCACTGTCGATGGCTTATATTGTGCTCGACCACGCAGAAGATCATGCGGCAGAACGAAAGATCTACTGGCCACCAAGAGTGATGCAACTAGAGAACGATCCTTGTCTCGTATGCACCTGGCCAGTATACGAGCTCCTCTAGCTGTGTGCTACAGTAAGCTCGTGAATATACGAGAAGATGTTTGAGACTCAGATTATTCTGCAGTCATCGATTGACCCGTATCAAAGGCAAGAATGTCGATTTCCAGGGTACACAATCTTAACGACTGCATGCGTCTCGCCTCGATTGCCATTTTGCCTCGATGTATCACCACGTCTCTTGATGCGACCCTGGTTGCTCCATGATACTGGGTGACGATCCAATGTCTTGTCCAAGAAAAGCCTAGAACCGAGTACAATTCCAAACATACCATGAACTCTTCTAAGTATTGCCCATATCATAGTCATGAAAGTACACCCTGCTCACATCACGCTGCATCCACCACTTCTAGCTCGGCGGCGTCGAGCACCACCGACGACTCCGATCCCAGCGATACCGGCGTCGTCTTCCTCGTCGGCATGTTGGAGTTGCGCATCACGAGCTCGCCGTCTTCTCCTCCGCTGTCCAGCACCCATAGCGCTGGCTTCCTCCTGGGCAATCATGTAGTCCGCCCACTTACGCTCCAGACGCCTTGCAGCCAGGAAGTCGCCGCGCAGGACACGCTTGGTATGTTCTTCCACTGTTGGCTGGTAGGTGTAAAAGCACTTGAGCTGGATGATTTCTGTTGGAAAAGTCGAACTCCGCACGATGTTGATGCGCCCCTTTGATGACAGGTTCTCGACTAAGGAATTCGCAGAAGAACTTGCTGGTGTCTTCAGTGGGAGTAAAGATGTCGTGTGGGTCGAGATCGTCATATCGGCATTGCGCATCAGAACCTCACGCACGCCGGTCCAAGTGACGTTCTGGCAATCGTATGCTATCAGTCGTAAACCAATGGTTGGCTTATACAAAGGCTTGCCTGGCTGCGTCACTACACCTTGGAGAGTTGTGCGGGGTGTCCTGGTCCTCACCATAGCTGCTGCTTCGGCCAGGACGAGATCCCCGATGCGCGTGTTGTCCATTTCGAGGGAGCGGAGACCAGTGCAGGTCTTGAGAACCGGAAGCATACCAGCATCGCCCATATTCTCGCAGTACGAGACACTAAGATGACGCAGATGTCTCGCGCATGGAGCATTGGCCAAGCTCTGGAGGACAATGTTGCTCAAATCTTCCAGCTCCTCTAGATCGAGGTGTGTCAGCATAGGGATCGTCGGCAACAGGTCGGTCAAAGTTGCATCAACGACACCTGCAAGCTTCGAAAGCTGCAGGCCTTCGATCTCCGGAATGTTGTTCACCAGCGTTCGTAATCCTTGGTCAGAAATGTTGCGGCACCGTGTCAGGTCAAGGTGCTTGAACTTCCTCGGTGGCACGATTGGTCTGCCAGTGATACAGTCGATCTCGCTGTCCCTACCTTCGATGAGCACGGCGAGTGACTCATCGGTCAAGGTGTCGCAGTTCATCAGGACCAGTCGCTGGAGCATATTCTGCTTGAACATAACATGCATAAATTCGAGGTCATCCCAGCCTCGAACTTCCCCAGCTCGCAAGTCTTTGAGGTTCGGACATCCCTTCACGACTTTCTTAAGGCCTTTGGTGGTGACATTGTTACACCATGAGACATTCAGCACTTCCAGCTTGGGACACTTCTCTGAGATGATCTTCATGCCAGAGTCTGACGCGCCTGCAAGACCAGACATGTTGATATGCACGAGTCGGTTGCCATTGTGCAGGAAATTGTGGATCGAATTCCTGTCGATGCGACAGCCCTCGAGGGAGAAGTTTTCAATATTCTTACAAGCATCGGTAAGGCCATCCTTAGTGTTCCAGTATTCCCTCAGTTGTACACAACCGCGCAAGTTCAGATCTCGCACGAAGTTCCCTGCTGAGCAAATGATTCTCACTAGCATTGGCCCTGGAATGTCTTGGTAGAAGTCCGAAGTGTCTATCATGGCCCATAGCTGACCATCGAAGCACATTTTATGCCACGACTTTGAGATGATCGAGCATCTGATCACTTCTCTGGGTTGCAAGTATGACAGAATCTCCATCTTTAGCTCGGAAGGTAACTCACGCCAGAAATTAAAGTCCCCCCTAGCTGGGTTCAAACTTGCCTTTACTACAGGTCGGGAGAAGTAGTCTTCCTGGACTTCTTCCGATATTCGGGGTGTAAGACCTGGCTTTGATGACGACCTGAAGTCTGACGGCACTCCCACAGAGAGCTTGCTACTGCTTGTGTTCGAGATGTAACGTAATCGAGCGGCCTCGTCAAAGTGTGGTATCTGGATACCGGGAGTCGTGACTCCAGAGGTAGGAGGCGTACGATAGCCCGTAGAATACTCTCGGGTCAACGAAGACCCAAAAGATAATCCATTAGAAGACGCAGAGTTGAGCGAGATGCATGAGATGGAGGCTTTGCCGGTCCCACTGTACGTTCGAGCTCGGTCTCGTGAACTCAGTCGCGCGACCGAGGGCGAAGATGATATCCGATGCAGTCCTGCAAGCAACTTTTGTCTGCCCTTCAGCCTCGGAGGCTGCTCTTGGAATGGGGGCGAGGATATCGTTGGGCTTTGCCGCGATTCGATAGTTGTTTGGGCGTCCTCTACCCTTGGAAACGGCTCTGATGACGAGCTCGCCATACTTGCTCGTGACTGCGATGCAGAGGCGTTTTGTCTGCCGCTGGGAGGATGGAGGTTACAGTGATATGGACGGTGTTGTAGTCGACGTCAGGCCTGCCGGCCTCAGCATGGAACGATCACAATGCGAGACGGAAGCCCGTTGGTGCTCGAGAGCGGAGAAGATATGGCAAGCGATGCAATGGAGTGAGTGGTAACGGTCGAAGATCTATGGCGCGGGGCAATCTGTCAGCCGACACGCGCTGGTCACTCGCGTTTCCAAAGACTATGAGAGAAAATGACTTACAAGGTAATGGCTTCACGCAGGTGTGGTGTGGTTGAGATAACGGACATGCAGTGTGCAAGACAATTGCTCAGGTATGTTGTAAAACAGTCCTCGACGCCGCTGTGAAGATGCTTCCTTCGTCAATGGCCGCGTGAGGTGCGCACCGCGTGCCCCTCCGTTATCGTTATCTATTGCTGCGGGGAGCGACGGTCGAAGTGGCGGTCCCGCGGCCTTTTGACTCTTGGGGCGAAACGAACACACAACACACGTTCGCTGACGCGGCAACGATGGTTGGAATCGCAACAAGACAGGAATGCAGGAGGACAACGGCCTTGCTCTCACGACATCGCCGGCCGCGAGTAGATTGCTGCAGCAAGCTGCTGAAGGTCTGCGGCCCACGTCCTCGTCCAACGCCCCGATCTGGTTAGATGGTCATGCATTAGAGTTTAACGACTGCCGGTCTCCTTGGCTCGACTGCCTCCTACCTCCGACATGCGCCTCCACGCACGCGACTGGATAAAGTGGCCGAGAGAAGAGGCAACTGAAGGTGAGCTCTCGAAGCCGCGGCATGCAATGTGCATGCTCTGTGCAGTATTGCATGGCCATCAGCTGCACTGTTTCAAGTATCATCGCTCAGCCGGACAGGTCACAGTCAAGCAGCACCAGAAGCACACGGCCGGATGTTTCCTGCCAACCAGTGGAAATCTCGCACGCCACGTTTTGCTACAGGCCACGAGCCTGCTGCAGATCCTCCACACAAGGCGTCGTGTTTGTTCTGGCAAAGTTTTCCCGTCTTGCCGTTGAGCACGTCTGGACTGTTTCGTCGAACCGTACGCCTCCTGTCTTCAAGCTCCAGCTCCCACCATGCAGGGTCGATGATGGACTCTTCTTGCCGAAAACAACGCCTTCGTTGCACGGCGCTTCTGTACTGCATATTCAACGTTACCTTGGCTACCCTGCGGAGAGCACGAGGGCGCCGGGCTCATTCCACGCTAATCAGATAGGCTGAGACGGTGGAGAAGTGTACCTCGAGGAAAGTTAGAAAGCTTGGCTAAGCACGGCAACACAAGGACACACTCTCTATCTCTTCCGAATGAGCACATCGCAGCGCTGCAGCACGTGGGCGCTACTTCAACTTGTGTCTCTCGGCCTTCTGGCTCTTCTCCAGCTGTGTCACGCCCTGCTTTCCTCCGAGGCTGGCGATCTCTTCTTCGTTCCAACCCTTACCAATGAGTTTGGGCACGAACATGCCCACACGCTCTTGATATAGTTTGTATTCAGGGTACTTGCCACCACTGATCCATTCAGTAATGGGCGTACTTCCTGCGAACACGAGCACATAGTTGATCACACCAACGACCGACCAGTTCCAGGTTGTCTGCGACTCAAAGCAGCTCCATGCATATAGCAGAATCCAGATTGACTGCTCGGCAGCAAAGTTGGGATGTCGACTAATTCTCCACAAGCCAGTCGTGTTGAAGCCACGATCCATTTGTGCTCTTGTCCAGCCTTGTGGCACCTTCGCAGTCTTCTGGTACTCAGCCTTTGCTTTATGATAATTCCACTGCTGTCCGTCGGCAAAGTATTCGAAGACCACCAGTAGCATCAGCGACCAGCCGAAAATGGTATCCGCTGAGGTCAAGTCCGGGTGAACACGCGACGTGTTCAAGAGGACGTAAGTCGGGAGTGTGACAGCCCAAAGCAGGACCTGGTCACGTTAATACCGAAGCGCAGCACATTCGAGAACACCATTCGACATACCGGCTGCACCGAGCTAATGAACACAATGTTCAGCAAGAAGAACCATGGCTGACCGATATACTTCTTGATCAAGGCCCAGCGATAGTCTTCACTTCCAATCTCATAACCGCCTTTGCGCCAGTAGTTGAAAGTCAGACGTATAGACCACAGAACACTGAACGCCACGACATGGTTCAACCTCAATGTCGGCAGGCCCGCCAGGTGTGCCCAGATCCCATAATGAACGTTGAAGATGGTTGGCAGGATGCTCCAAACACGGTCGACCTGGCTGTAGTTCTTGTTAATCTCGGAAACGACAAGGAAGATTGGAAAGGTCGCTAGAGCGAATGCCAGCCCAGAGATGGCAGGATTCGTGGTGATATAGATTTGCTTCAAAGCCTCGAGATCATTGATATGTGCGAACACCTGGTTGTGTAGAGTGTAGAGCTGAGGGAGGAACGGTTCGAAGGTTTTGCCGTAGTCAGCGCATTCTGCCAAAGTCTTGACGGCTGGTAGCGCCAGAGCATCAGATACGATGGCCGGCATGATGGTGTTGGGGTGTTATGATAAAAACAACATTATTTGTAGAACGGGGTTGGCGAGTACGTGTAAACAGTGTCAACAAAGTCGTTCACGTCATATTTTTGCTCGGACCAGAAATGACCGCGTCCAGGGTAATCCCTCGACCACCTGCATCCTCCCTGCCCCCCAACAATCACTCACTCCTTGTAATGCCTTGAATGCACGCATCACCGCTTTGAGTATGCGCTCGCTACTCTTCCGGTCCCTTCCACGACCATTCGCACAAAGATGCCTCAGTAGTAGCATCGCAGCTCGCTCCTACGCCGTCCAAGCTCCCGGCGCACCTACAATCGAAGTCTTCGATGCTCGCACCAAATGGCTTCACAAAGAACGCGCAGCTCGTAATGTAGCCGAATCTCGCCAGGTCGACTACTTGAGGGATGAAGTAGCTGCCCGCCTCTGCGACCGCCTCCTCGACATCAATCGCCCATTCCCTCGAGTCTTGGACTTTGGCGCCAATGCTTGCAATATCGCCCGTGTTCTCACTCGACCTGATCCGGATCCCGACAGCGCCAAACCTTCCATCGAGCCGATCGCGAAGAAGGTCGGAAGTATAACTTGTACGGATACAAGCCCAGGCTTGTTGTTTCGAGATCAGGATGAGCAGTTCAACAGGGATATCACGATTGAGCGGGAAGTGCTGGCAAACCCGGAGTATCTGCCCTATGAAGCTGAGACTTTTGACTTGGTGTTGAGCTCGTCGAGTTTGCACTGGGTCAATGATCTACCCAGTGTCTTGATGCAGATCAACAACTGCCTGAAGCCGGACGCTCCATTTGTGGCTGCTATGAGTGGAGGAGACAGTCTGTTCGAGCTGCGTGGCAGCTTGCAACTGGCGGAGCAGGAAAGACTCGGTGGCATTGGCACCCACATTTCGCCACTGGCTGATGTTCGAGATGTGGGTAATTTGCTCACTCGAGCTGGATTCAAGCTGTTGACGGTGGATGTGGACGATATCATCGTTGACTATCCGAGCTCATTTGCTTTAATGTCAGATCTACAGGCAATGGGCGAGGCGAATGCTGCTTTGAGACGCGAGCCAGGTGGGATAAGCAAAGACGTCCTGTTGGCAACAGAGGCAATCTATAGAGAACTCTATGGCGAGGAGCAGGAAGACGGCACGATAACGATACCTGCGACGTTCAGGACGATATACATGATTGGTTGGAAGGAAAGTGCAAATCAGCCGAAACCCCTCCCGAGGGGAAGTGGCGATGTTAACTTGAAAGACCTGTTTGACGCTGCCAGCGGCAAGGACAAGTAGCACGATTCTCAATCGACGGTGTATGATGTACATCAAAAGATAAAGATAAAGACGTCCTATGGTAGAGCTCCGGACGCCGGGATCAATGGTGGGCGCCGATCGTCCTTACAGTGGGATGCACATTTCAAGCAACATGAACCAATGGGAGCTCACAGTGAAGTCACGGTTGTAGTCCACTTCCTTCGCGAGACTATGGATCTTTCACATTCTCCTCCCTCCTGCCGACCATCTCATGGGGTTGAGTTCACATGGCAGCCGCAGTCGAATATGTCGCGCTTATGGATCTCGAGAGGACCCCAGTTTTGCCCGGATGAACTGATATCTGGAAGTAGTAAAGAGCCAGAAGAGCAAAAGAAGCAGACAATGACACGAGCATGGTTGACCAGCGTGCTCGCTAACGTCAACGAGGATGATGCATCCTCCCGTCCATCGCGATGACAGATACGCATAGGCAGTTGCTCAGCGCCTAGCGGCAACATCAGAGCAAATACGAGCACCATTACAGTACCACAGCAAGTAATGCAATGGCTAAACATGCCCTTCGATGTATTACTTGTTGTGTCACTGTAGTGGTCCTCGTGGTTGCCCTGATACTGCCGGTGGAAGCTGCGGCTTCGTGTCGGAGGGTAAAGAGCTTGCACCCATAGCATCACAGAGCACGTCTCCAAGACGAGCCTGTCTGTCGAAAAGTTGCAGAAGCTTGCACAGCCCGTCGGTAACAGAAGGCACGTGTTTCCTCTCCTCTTATACCGGACGTCCTCGTGCGCACTGCGCGATGCACACTCCCAAGCGATCCGCCGTCCAATAAGCTACGGATGCATATGCCATACGATTTGTACGCCTCTGGAGCGAGCTATACAAGAAAATCGTTGCAAGTCCCCAACCCCAAAAGCGCCAGGTGCTGAGGTTCCAGATGAAGTCATGTCTGTAAATCATTCATCGGATGCTAGGCTATATGGAATCGGCTATAACACGAAGAGATAGTACTAGCCGAGAAGAGCTAGGGCAGCCATCGTTATAGGTACATAGCGATAGTAGTAGTATTAGGGAGCAAGAGTAGCAACGAGTATAGGGCGAGTAGGATATAGAAAGAGAGGGTAGTAACGAGCAGTTACAATATTCTATAGAAGCACCGGGCTAGTATAGAATATTGTAACTGCTCTTGCTCCCTAATACTACTACTATCGCTATTTACCTATAACGATGGCTGCCCTAGCTCTTCTCGGCTAGTACTATCTCTTCGTGTTATAGCCGGCACTGGCCTAGGATGCGCGATTCACGTAAGAAGCCCGATCGTGTTATCCAAAAACTTAGCGTAGTGCCTTGGCCACGAAGATTGCCAGCGCACCCAGGACGGTCGCAAAAGACCCTACGAGGACCGTTTCGCCGACCGTAGAGAGAGCAATCCGGCCTATGGAGTTACATACTGGCAATACTGTGGCCTAGTCGTCGTGTATGGTTGTTGGTGCGAGACACACCCCAAGTTCATTATCAGCTGGAACGAGCGTGCCTCACGATGAGCTGGCCTACATGGATCGTCCAGGTTGCGATAGCCGACAGATCTCGTGCATCACGTCGAGCAAGATCCATAAGGAAGACGCAGCTGTCAGCGGCATTCCCACTAGCACGGTACATGGAGTTTATAGCCTCGGGCAGCTCGGCACTGCTTTTCTTGTTAAGACAGCACGTGTCAATGCAGACACGAATTGTTCCGTTCGTGGCCTGTTTGCGAGCATAGTCGATCTTTGCCCATCCAAATTGCTGCTGAGGTCGCTGAAGATGACTTCTTCATCGTCTTTCAGCCACGTGTAACTCGAAATGCGCTTATATCCTCCTAGTATGTGAGCCTAGCTGCCAATGTAGTCATTTCGGCTCATTTACTGTCTAGGTCAAGATCTAAGACAAACAGTTCGACTGTGTGGCAAAGGATTGCATACTTCGGAAGAGCGTGTTCGTCGTTGGAAGTGTCAACCCCCAAAACCTCGGTGTCCATTCTGAGCAGCTGCACATCGTCTGCCTAAGTTGTATCATTCAGGCCTACAAAGGTCGGGATGCGCGAATGTCGAGTTCGACTATAAGGCTGGAGAGGCAAGCTCCAGCTCGAGGTGGACGAGCTCCGGCTGGAAGCGAGGCCGTGCATGTCACTATAATACTCTCATCTTGCATGGCATACAGCACAGACTTGTCTAACCTCAGTGACCGTGTTATTCGAGTGAAATCGAGCAGTTCGTCCCTATGTAACTTCAGGCCATGTGTACTGACATCAGAGTAGCAAACATTGTGATCGTTGGTTGACCGGCTCTTCATGTATAATCTCGTACCACGTCGGGGGTGTTTGTCGTATATCAATTTGAAGTGTCTGTCGGTATCTCCAGGCGCACAAGCATTGTACAGTACAAGGAATCTCTAAGTAAAGCAGGAGGGCAATTGTAATGAGTATCATCAGCGAAGGAAGACTCAAGAGTGCAATGAAGCAGGAATTGTGGGTCCCGTTTGGACCTAAATCTAAACGCGACTCTCGATCGCGACTTCTTCGTGTCTTCGACCAAAGTGCTGCTCCATAAACATCACTTCTCGAGAGTGCGACTGCTATTCATTCAGCGCCATCATTCAAGACCAGACAACAGGCAGCAGCAGCTCAGACTCTCAAGGACGACAACGCAAGGCGGCAGCCACTGGTTGCACGTGGCGAGCGTAGCATTGCACACGTCGCTCCAGAACTTCACTGAGCATGTGAGTCTCCATAATGCGTCCGGACTCCAAGGCAATGCGCCGGGTATCTGCGACAACCGCAAAATTATTCTCCAAATGGCTCCGAAAACAGCTAACACAGAGGCCAGGGAGTCCTTCGATAACATCCACCTCAACCTTTCGAAACAGCCCGGCAAGTGCAGACTCGCCGAGTCAGGCCTTGGATGGAAGCCAGCAGCAGGCGGTCAGACCTTTACTCTTGACAAATCCGATCTACAGAGCGCGCAGTGGAGCAGAGCAGCGAGAGGCTATGAGCTCAAGATCCACAGCAGGAATGACGGCGTTGTACAGCTCGACGGCTTCAAGGAGGATGTGAGTATCTCTATTGGCAAGGTATGCGGGGCACATGCTAACGGCGCATAGGACTTTGACACTATTGCGAAGTGCTTCAAGGTGTGGTACGGTGCATCGCTCGAACACAAGGAACATGCTCTGCGTGGCTGGAACTGGGGCAAGAACGAGCTGGGCAGAAACGAGCTTGTGTTTAACGTGCGCAATCAACCAGCCTTCGAGATCCCATATACCGAAATTTCCAACACCAACTTAGCAGGCAAGAACGAGGTCGCAATCGAGTTCTCATTGCCCGCAAATGGCGAGGAAACAGGCACAAACGGATCGCTAGGAGGCGCTCGATCGAAAGGCAGAAAGATGGGAGGCGCGGTCGATCAACTTACAGAAATGCGCTTCTACATACCCGGCACGGAGAAGGTGTCCAAGGATGAGGACGGCGAAGATGGTGAGACGGCAGAAGGCGACGCAGGCGAAGAGCAGAACGCAGCGAACTTCTTCTACGAGACCCTCATGAACAAAGCAGAGATTGGAGAAGTGGCTGGCGAGACATACGCAACCTTCCAAGATGTGCTGCATCTTACGCCTCGTGGACGCTTCGACATCGACTTGTACGAGAACTCCTTCCGACTTCGCGGCAAGACATACGACTACAAGATATCCTACGAACACACGAAACGATTCTTCATGCTACCAAAGCCAGACGACATGCATCAGCTGCTGTGCATAGGTCTCGATCCCCCCCTACGACAGGGACAAACCCGATACCCATTTTTGGTGATGCAGTTCAAGAAAGACGAAGAAGTGCAAATAGAATTGAACATGACTGAGGAAGACCTGAACACAAAATACAATGGGAAACTCCTTCCTAGATACGAGGAGCCAGTGGGCAGAGTCGTCGGTAAGATCTTTCATGGTCTGACTGGCAAGAGGCTTGTTCAGCCATCAAATGACTTCACTTCACATCACCAAATGTCTGGTGTCAAGTGCAGCATCAAAGCCAACGAAGGACACCTCTTCTGCCTGGACCGAGCATTTCTGTTCGTGCCGAAGCCGGCAACCTACATCTCGTTCGATAATATCACGAGTGTAACGATGAGCCGCGTGGGCGGAGCTGTTAGTGCTAGCCGCACATTCGACATTACCGTAACGCTCAAGAATGGTGGGGGTGAACACCAATTCTCCAACATTAACCGCGAGGAACAATCTCCACTTGAATCTTTTCTAAAGATCAAGAACATCAAAACGAAGAATGAAATGGATGGCGATGGTGGAATGCTAGCTGCAGCCCTTGCTGACGATCCTGATCTCGCTAGCAGCGATGATGAGGAAGTTGTTATGCAGGATCGTGGAAGCGCAGATGAGGACGATGAGAGCGTCGACGAGGACTTTGCGGCCGAGAGCGAGAGTGATGTTGCCGAGGAGTTCGACTCCGATGCGAAGAGTGATAGCGATGCCAGTGATGCCGAGATGGAGGACGCCGAGAAAGGTGCAGGGAGTGAGAGCGATACAGCAGAAAAGGTCGAGCGGCCAAAGAAGAAGGCCAAGACGGGCAAGTAGAACTGCACGGATCAAAAGGCTCGTATGGACGTCTGGTAGCGCCAAGGGCGCGCAATAGCTATTGCATTGCGCAGAAAGACTAGCAGGCATTGGAGGGCCCGATGCTAGATGCTGAACATCGCAGCTGGAGAAAGAACACAGCACCAGCAGCACGCTGCAGCGAGGAATGGCATAGCTGTCGAACGTCACTAACGATGCCTCTCCAGTCTGCTCTGATCCACACACAGTGCGGAGGTGAAGCGCAGGGAAATGTCACACACAACTGGCACAACAGCTTGGCTGCGCGACGAATCTAGCTGATAATTTGGTAGCCAAACTCATACGAAGCAAATATTGGCATCGGTTGTAGTCTAGCGGGTAATGCGCGTGAAGAGGATCTCAAAGTGCGTTGCGTATGGTATTGCAGTCACGTACTATCACGCAAGTCCAGTCGTCCATTGTGGGAGTGTCAATCCTTGGCAACCAGTTCACGGTTTGGGGACACGCTGTGTATCGGCCAAATGGCAGCGACACGGTTTGTCACGCTTGTGTTGCGACATAAGCGGTTGCTAATCATGTTCGTGCTCGCGCTTTCGGGCGAGGTTGCTAAAGTCCGCTTCGTACGCCGAGAACCCGAAGACAAGCCAACATTATTTCGTGTTTCTTCGCGATCATTGTCTTCATCAGAAGAATTGCTCTCCTGCAGAAGAATCATCGCAGCAGTCTCTCTGATACGCAAGAGAAGTTTTTGGCACCGCATTGCGAGTGAGAAGACCTTGTCAACAGTGATATCCTTGGCCCTTGGCGCGCAGGGAGGAGGTGACTACGGCAATAACCTTGCCACATAAGGTCATGTTGGCCGACAAGGAACCCACCTCGAATGACCATCAACACGCTACCACGATAGGCGGACAAGTATCAGATTGGCCGTCTGATGAAGAAAAGCAGAACGAGTCGATCGCGGCCAAGGACGAACCTGAAAAAGCATCGTCACCACCACCTCCAACCACAGCCAAAGATGGCCCGCCACAACAAGGAGGACCACCTGGAGGACCTGTCCCTAACGGCGGGCTTGTCGCATGGCTTCAGGTACTGGGTAGCTGGATGCTCTTCTTCAATACCTGGGGCATCTTGAACACTTTCGGCGTGTATCAGACGTACTACGAATCTGGCCAGCTTTACGTGGAATCGAGTTCTTCCATCTCATGGATTGGGGCCATACAGTCCTTTATGGTGCTGATAGTTGGCGCATTCGTGGGACCGATATACGATCGAGGATGGTTGAGAGCACTGCTCGTTGTTGGCGGTTTCCTGGTTGTCTTCGGACATATGATGCTAAGTCTTTGTGATAAGTACTGGCAATGTCTGCTTGCGCAAGGTTTTGTGATTGGGATTGGAGGTGGATGCTTGTTTGTGCCTAGTGTGGCGATCATGCCGACTTACTTCAGCACCAAAATTGGGCTTGTGATTGGTATTGCCGCGAGTGGAAGCTCGATGGGAGGTGAGTCGGAACCGCTATGAGCGTTCGCCATCGACTAGCATTAACACCTGCTGCCAGGTATCATTTACCCAATAATGTTCTATAAGCTGATCGATCAGGTCGGTTTTGGGTGGACTACTCGGATTCTAGGCTTCACATCACTGACGACGCTTCTTATTCCCATCACGGTCATGAAGCAGAGGGTCAAGCCAGCCAAAGCACGATCGATCATCGATTGGTCTGCCTTTACGGATGTTCCGTACATGGTCTTCACGCTTGGCTGTCTCATAGGCTTTACAGGTCTATATGTGGCGTTCTTCTACACCTCTTACTACGGCGAAGCTACCGGCTACACGAATGAGAGCCGTAAGTTTTTCTTAAGGGAGTACATACAATCGTCGTCGTCTGGGGCATATCTTGAGAAAGATCCGAAATGTCTTAGATGGTCTTCAGGTCGCTTCGTTCGGCAGAGCCCTGTAGGACTGTCTTGAGATATGCGCCGGCTCGACGACGACTGTTTCCTTCTCGATTGTCTCCCGCACTGGGAACATCTACTGACACTATAATCACTTAGTGTCCTTCTACCTGGTCCCCATACTTAATGCGGGAAGTGTGTTCGGTCGAACACTTCCAAACTGGCTGGCAGACAAGGTCGGACCAACGAACGTGATTGCGCCCGGAGCAACATGTGTTGGGATCATACTGCTCTGCATGATAGCTGTACGTAATGCTGGTGGTCTCATTGTCGAAGCACTACTGTTCGGCTTCTTTTCTGGCATCTTCATTGCACTGCCGCCAGTCCTGTTTGTGGCACTTACCAAGGATAAGAGCAAAGTTGGCACGCGGATAGGCATGGGCTTTGCCATGATTGGGGTAGGTGTTCTTGCCGGTGGACCAGGCGGCGGTGGCATATTGGGTACCAACGAGAACAACCTCCATTGGACTGCCACTTGGGTATACGCTGGAGTGACTGCTCTCGCGGCTGGTGCTATCTTTGCTTTTCTGAGAGTCATGAGAGGAGGCTTCAAGATCGTGAAGATATGAGAAATAGTTTCACACAACGACAGCACGACAGTACTGCTCAGAGCAGGTATACAGATTAGAAACGCATAGCTGAAGAAAGGCATGCAGAACTCTGCGCGGTTTGCATACCACAACACCGTTTCGTCGACCGGGGCGTAAGAATGTCAATCATGGCATGTTGCCGTCCTCGTACACTCTTCGGTGCTATGTCACGATCTGAAAGAGACCAAAGCCACAAGTGTCTATACGGGATCTGGCAACTATCGCAAGGAGCACCACGACTATTTCGCTGTATCGAGAAGGAATCTACCCCTCAGTATGGAGGATGCAAGACTTGCCGTACTCATCGAAGAAAATTGGCACTTCTGCCCGCGACCCTACTGCAAATGACTTGACATCATATTCTGTGAGAATAGTTCTGCGGAACTTCTGCCTGATGCCGTTTGATATGGCATTGACCTGCACGTGCACGGTTCGTAGGCAGCACTGTTAGGGCTTGTGACTCCATGGCGTGATTGAGCCGTATCTATTTCCGTTAGTGCTTCTTGACTACTGTAATAAGAATTATCTCGGTAAGCGAAGAACTGCGCAAAGTATGGTGCAGAGAGACTCTCGGCCACGGCCCACGAGGCAGTACTAGGGGGTAGTTGCCGGCAAGATCACAGATCGACGTTGCCCGAAGACTTGAGGGCACGTCTTTGCAAGCGGGTCCTTCCCGACTGAACACTGCACACTCGGTACCATGGCGATCATGTCGAGACTTTGACCATGATTGATGCCGTTGACTGTCGACGATGCACCTTTTTGTAAGTGTGCTTTGACCAATGTAGTAGGACGACGTGGGAAGGCACTGATTGTATCTGGCTCAAGAAGGTTGTGTGGCAGACTCAGCAGCGCTTGGCGTTCATGCAGCCCTGGATCGCAATGGTCACACACTGTGACACACACGACAAGGTAGTTAGTTCTATGAAGCGATGCTGCATTGGTGGAGTTGTCCCCCAACCACGGCTGTGGACTCTCGGCTGTTCTAGATTGTGTGCGTTGACCCGTGAGTGCCCTTGCGCTACTTGACTCTCATCAACAGCAATCTTCTGGCTTCATGTTGCAGCGTCGGAGGAAACAAAAGCAGGACTGGTGCCGTCGCAAACACAACGCTTGGTTTATGCGCTGGTAGTTGGTGGTGGCTTGTCATCTGTCCAGACGAACGTCTGTTCCTTGTTACGTCAACCGGTGAAGGTGCCGCAGTAGCTCGGCTTCTATTTTCATAAGGTATGGTGCATGCTGGGTGGGGCAGGATGCCCTCTTGCCTTTTTCAGAATGTCTGTAAGGATTCCCTTAGTGCGACGCTATCAACTCGTGGCTGCTTTCGCTTCGTCCTTGCCGGGCCACGAGCACGGATGCCATCGACTCCCATGCACACAAGTCGCAAAACATCCTTGTCGGAAGATGTGGACGGAGGTGGAGTTCCTAATCTGCTACTGCTCGACTTCACTCCATCAGGACACCACCTCGGGCCCGAAGTGCTTGTACAGGGGAACGAATCAAGGAAATATGGTGGTCTTCGTGGTATCGAACGGGACTGCACTACCCGCCGTCGGATCATGAGACGTCCTATCACTCGTTGTAAGAGCGGATGAATCAAGAACAGCCAAGCTGACTCCAACGTCGGTGACTACGAGCACGATAAAGAATTTTGTTGCTTCCGAGCGGAGTCGCTTTTTTTTTGGTGAGAGATGACAGGCGGCACGGGTGCAAAGCATCTCGAAGTAATCAATAATCACAAAGATATGCCGTCTGACAGTGATGAGGAGCCGTCAACCCACGCGGCGAGCGAAGCTGGTGTTGTTCTGGAACACCAGGAGGTCATCTTTGATATGAAGGACCGTTCAGGCGCACGTGGCTCGAAGCCCTGACTGGTCCACGTCGGGAATTGATGAACGGAGTCGGCTACACATGACATGCATCATTATTGACGGGACGACACAGTATTCCAGTAACAACATCTGTCGTGGTGGCTTGACGCCTTGCAACCGGCATGACTTTCACGCAGCTTACGCGCTGGGGTCTCGAAACTACTGCTGCAGGTTTTCTCAGTGCCTAACCCTGGACCTATCATGGCATAGGAGGCAGATACTGCAAGCATGCTCCATGCTCCATCCCAGGCTTCTCAGGTGGCGATCATTATCAGTGAACGTTTTAAACAACTTGCGGAGAGGCCTATGATGAACGGGCGGCGTGAAAATCCGCGACTCTGGTGTTGCTTCCGGCCGTGCTTATGGACATCGTAATGATCATCAGCATCCCGCAGAGATCAGATCGTTACCGGCTTGTGATACCAACGACTGATGATAGTGAGATGCCCTCATCGTGGTGTGGGAACACTACTGTACACTACGCGAACGACTGGGCTTTTTTCTTGGAGAGAACATCATCGGCTCTGTTGCAATGAGCCGAGTTATCACCGGACTGTGTCTTGGCGTCCCTCTCTGTGCACTCCGTGGAGGGGCTCATGTCGAAGTCGACGAGACAAAGAGCAGTACATTGGAATCATATGTATCTGGCCTTGTCTGACCGCTCTCGGCGGTCCCTAGCTGCGGTGTAAGCGACGGCGAGCCCGAACAGTGAGAGCCACCAAAGCCACATAGAAGACAAGCTTTGATCCGGAAGAATTTCTTGTGGAACGTGGCAGCGCCTCCCCGCACTGATAACGACAAGGGTACCCAGACCTCGATTGTGGCTGGTTTGCCATGTGCTGACTGTAAATTCAAAGTCGACGCCGTGGAAGATCGCTCGCACTATGATCTCGCCTGCTCGGCCGACTATTTCGATGCGGGCATCCCGACGGACGACTTTGGCCCCAATCATGCCTGTTACTAAGGTAAATGCCGGTCTAGCGTCGAGACAGTGCTATGGGAATTCAACATGTCTCGAAAGCTGCCTATCAGGACTTCCCATGAGCATTGAAGCCGTCAACAATGAACGGTTTACGTAGTGTACGCCAACAAATATCCATCCTGTCAGCCTATCCCATATCTCCTTAATGCAATCAGCATGTTTGATGCTCCGCGTTGCATAGAATGTGCCGTGATTGCGTGTAGGCATAGGAGCACCAAGCTTACCAGAGGTCGCCCTACCCGTAAATCCTACCAGAATCCTTCAGGATGTCTCCTACATACTTGACGGCCTCCTTCCACGTGGGAATAGTGGGTACGTAGTGCAATCTCGGTGACACCATTGGGCAGTCATCTGGCGTGCTCTTTGACCGGTAATGTCTCGCTTCGACTTGTCTCGTGCGAGCGCACATGCCGAAGAGATAGTTCTAGCAATGCAAGTTTGCATTTACAGTATACAGAAGGTGCGACGTGGCATTCATCGACCTGGCGCGATGAGTCCACATCTCGATGTCGGGCATGCTGGCAATGCAATGAAATGAAGCTTCACCGGAATGACATCAACGCAGACCGCGAGAGAGAGAGTCGGTGGAGAAAGCTCGCGTAAAGCACCAAAAGCATGGAATGTCAAGGTTGGGGTAGCATCAACATCCAATGAGCGCTCCGCACAGCGTCTAGCGCCATGATTTCGCGCCAAAATTGGGGATCGGACAGAGTTCGACACCGCCGCTCAGCCACGCATGCCGCACGCACACGATGTGTACCGCCAGCAGTTCACGGAATTGCCGGTTCTGCCCAATCATCAATTGCAAAGCCTCTGCGATAGCGTGGGTCGCCCGCCGACATGTGCGGTCCGTGGCAGAGGTGCAGCAGTAGCGGTACCCCCATGTGCGGTCGACACGGTCGCACAGTAATGAGCCCTATCCGCTGACCGACGCCGAATGTACTCGAGTGCTACGCATGACTGACCGGCCGGCCGTTGGGTCGTAGAGTAGGAGCGGAGACGGGATGACACCTTTCGGGCTCTGTAACTTGCGCGTGGACCGGGTGGACCGTGCTATCTGCAGGGGAGCGGGAAGGAACGCCCTAACCTTGAGTGCATCCTGCTCGCACGCCCGTAAGGCAGACACTCGTGCTGCGCATCACTCGTTCTGGGGCCGCGTTCGATATTCTAGTACAAAGCCTCCTACTTCGCCCCAATGCACCTCTAATTTGAGCTCCTACATAGTCAGCGGTGCCTGAGCGTGACTTCTTCACGACAAACAACAACAACAACGACAACATCAGCAACATCAGCAACAACGACAACATCAGCAACATCAGCAACATCAGCCTCTTCCTGTGCTCGCATACGGCAGCAGACTTCGATCGAATCAGGTACCCGCAGAACCCTACTTCCTCGGTGCAAGCATCCAGTCTGTTGCACCTCGTCGACACCTCTCGACGCCCTCTCGAACATTCACATGTAAGTCCATTGCCATTTGCAGGGTTGCGACTTGATTGAAACATTCTGACTTCCAGCCAGCCCCATACTCCTCCCTCAGTGGAAGACAGCAGCAACCGCGTTCGCTGCTTCTCTGAATGCTTTGAGCACCAGACATGACAACTTTCGCACATCACCCACACGCTATGGCTTCCAACGACTTCACACTCTATCCCTACTCAGAGCAGTGGAACCAAGAACAATCATACCTATCAACATCAACATACCCCGACCAATCTTACCTGGACCAGTCAACATTCGATACTTACCAAGGGCAGTACAGCTACGCGCCCTTCCCTGACCATTTCAACGACTTTCCTCAACCCGTGGACCCGTCAAAGGACCATCTTCAAGCCCCGAGCGCGCATCACTCCCCTGCGAATTCTGCATCGCATTCATTCGATTACCATACGACAGTATCCGACTCCGGCGCATCGGTACAAAGCACGATCTCTTCTGCAATGGGGTCGCCCTCAGCACATCCGCATTCGAACGATTGGAACCACCAGATGTACCCGAGCATCGCATCCCAACCCGATAGCTTATACCCAACGACCAGCTACGACCTTGAGACAATTCCAGCATCCGACAAGGGCATTGGTGAGTCTACAACTTTCTCTTCTTATCAATCGGCGCAGGACGCTGCAGCACCTTTTCTTATCGCTCCCAACATCGGGACCTCAACCATAGGATGGGCATCACCGGTCACCATCACGGCTGCTCAGCGATCGTCACCAGACCTGTCATTGCAGGCGTCGAGAAGCGGCACCTCAGAGTCGGACGATTCTGACGACGTGATCTTTCGCTCTCCGACTACACCAGCATTCACTACATCGCCCACTCTTGAACGCATCAAAGGTCAACCCAGATTGTCGACTTCGCGTTCAGCATCGAGAAACCCGAAAGCTTCGCCGCCATTGGCACAAGCCATGTCTCATGGCCAGAAGAATATCCCAGCTCGCCCAAAAGCACCAATCTCAGCAACACAGTCTCCTTGCTTTTCTCAGTCGAGCGGTCATTTCGTATTTCCTCTCCAGTCTTCTTGTCCGTCCTCTCCATGCTTACTTTCCTTCCAAGGCCAGCCGGTCTGAACAGCGTCGCTAACATCCACTTTCGCAGACCCTTCTTTGATTCAGCCATTCTCGCCACCTCCGCAATATACCGGCTCACAATTCCCTGAAGCACAGACGCAGAACCTCCCCTACCCGACAGTCTCATCGCCAAAGACTTCGATACTAAGCCCCAGGGTGCAAAGCACAAAGCCACATCGATCAGTATCGCCATATACACGCCCACAGGGTTGGCAACCATATCCACCATATCAGAGCTCGAGGCGGCAATCGATCTCCTCGGTACACTCTCGCCACAGCCAGAATTCACACTCATCAGAAGACTCGAATAAAGGTCTTTGCCCAATCGCCACGTGCGGCAGGCATGTCAAGGACCTCAAAGCCCACATGCTCACCCATCAGAACGAGCGACCCGAGAAGTGCCCCATTCCAACTTGCGAATACCACACCAAAGGCTTCGCCCGAAAGTACGACAAGAACCGCCACACTCTTACCCACTACAAAGGCACCATGGTCTGCGGTTTCTGCCCCGGCTCCGGTAGCGCGGCCGAAAAGTCCTTCAACCGCGCAGACGTCTTCAAGCGACACCTAACATCCGTCCACGGCGTTGAACAAACCCCTCCGAACGCGCGAAGAAAGTCGCCAACCACAGTAGCCCAACAACCCTTCGGCGCCGGCAACGCCCGCGAAGCCTCCGGCATGTGCTCCACCTGCGGCAACACCTTCGCCAATGCTCAAGACTTCTACGAACATCTCGACGATTGCGTTCTCCGCGTAGTCCAACAAGCCGATCCGTCCGAGGCCGTCAACGAAAAACTCCTCACCGAGATCTCCAAGGACGAGGACGTGCAGCAAACCCTAGAGAAACATATGCTCCCCACAAACCTCGACGGCCCGACCACCTTCGATGGCGACGAAGAGGAAGATATCGACGACGATGACCAAATCCACGACGACGCCAACGACGGCACATACGGGAGCCACAAAGCCAAGAAGAATGGTAGAGCAGGAGCAGCCCGCATCAGCACCAATGGCGCCATTAGCAAACCCACCAAGAAAGGCTTGACATACTCCAAGAACGGCGTTCCTCTAGCCGGTATCGCCGGCAAAGGTTCCAAGCGAAGAAAGAACTACCCTCTATCCTGGGGTGCCGCTCCGGATAAGATGAGGATGAAGAAGCGTGTGCTTTGTGTATACGATGGCCAGCGTCGTCTCTGGAAAGACGACATGATGCTTGATGCTGACCACGAAGTCCGCATTCCTCTCCCAGGAGATGACCGTGCTTGGGTAACAGACTTGGATGTGCAGACTCTTCGTCGCGCTGAAGGTGTGCTGAACGCGACTGAGGAAGAGAAAGGTCCTTGGATCCAGGATGATGACGAGCTTGAACGATTGATGTCTTCTTAAGAAGCCAGGATGCGTCTGTATTTGTACTGGATCTAGCTTGCATGATACCACTTGAGAAGGCTGTTGAATGACCTTAGTTTCGGCATGACTGACTGACGGGAATGCCTAGGATTTGGAAGCGGGAGGAGACTTAGCTGCTCTGAATGAATGATGTAACGAAGGGACGACAGACTCATCTCGGTCTAACGATATATGTGCTGGGCACTGAAACAAATATTTCAGTATCATCCGCGTCTCATTTCAAGAAAGCGTGTGCATTTCCTTCTATGGTGTTTCGCAAAGCTTCCAAACGTAGCGTTGCCCTAAAAGGTCATACCGCGTCAGCTTAGGCACCTCATATGCATTGTTGTTGGCGCGTGGGGGAATGCACATGCCGCGTACAAGTAAGTCTTCAACCAGCATGCAATTTTCGCTTGTGTTTTAGAAGCCCTTAGTACTTACCAAGAATCACGGACGTCTCCTCGGTGAAAATATTGACCCACTCATCAGCCCGTTGCTCTATATATATATATATATATATAATGCTGATTGCCACTATCTGAGCAAGGCGTAATATGTTGGCGTGTTGGTCCCGCCTTGCACGTTGTAGAGTAATGGTGTGATGATATATCAATCAATTACAATGCTATGTCGTGCCTTTGGGTATATTGATCTCAAGCAAAGATACATCTCGCTATGCTGCTCGCTCACACGCCATGCACGCTAATTTAATGTTCATATAAGGTATCATTGTGCACTTGTTGTTCGCTTCATTCTTCGCCATTGGTAGAGGAAACACGCAAAGGGCTCCTCTGACGTCCTTCTCCCTTCGGACGTAGCGCTGCAGCTCTACTCTTGACATTGTGGGTGCTGGAGCTTGGCGGCGTGGCCAGAGACTGTGCGAGAGGCGAAGGCGAGCGCTGATCGCCAGCATAGCTTGCTTCGCTGATGCTCGGAGTCGAAGTGCGTGATGGTCTCTGCAGATATGGTGGTTGCGGCAGTGGCGGTGAAGAAAGCTGAGATCCTTCTGGCCCTGCGCAAGGCCTGGCGAAGTATTCCAGTCGTGGAATTGGCTGGTCGTTAAGACCGTACAAATCCTCGTATATTCGACCATTCTGCACACCGCTCGACGAACTTCTTGGAGACACACCATTAGCTGCGTGGCGGATGTAGTCCTCGCCACGACGCTTCACTGGGGATTCATCGTACGGATCAAACCCGACACGTTTCGTGGCGTCCTGACGGAGACGCTGGCGGTAATGCTTATTGGCGCCAGCACCAGCAGTTGCACTGTCCTCCAGGAAGAAGTTCAGGAGCTCGTCTTCGATCGCCAAGTGTGATTCTTGCCTGAACTGTTGCAAAGCCGCGAGCTTGATGAGCATTTCGAGTAGTGACAAGCTAGTCTTAACAGCTGGTCCTGCCCTCCTGCTAGGTGAAAGCTGCAGTACCTGTGCCTGCTCTGGTGCAAGATAATCGTCGGTGTGAGGAGAGGGGCTCAAGTTCAGCCGTGCCAGTGCCTTCATCGTACCGAGTTCGTGTGATGCAGTACAATCCATGCTTTGGCATTCGTCGTCAGATGGCGTATCGAGCTCATCATCGCTCTCCTCATCTTCTGTGTAGACCTCGAAAGCCATCCACTCGGGATCCAAATCAGCCGGCAAGCGTCGGTTCCCATTGCTGTGATTCGACTCTTCGAGCTGTCGCAGTGGCGTAGGCGGTGCCGATTCCCGCTCAATTTGGGCGTTCAGTTCGGTCCGACAATCGATCTCTTCGTGGTTGGCATGACCATTGAGTAATGACTCATCTGGCATGCTGGTCGTAGACTGTGTACGGCGCACCATTCTCCGGGGCGGTTCTGCATGCACATCTCTCTTCAGCAGCAGTACGGGGCTGAACGTTTCGCCGTCATTGCCGATGTTCAGAATCTTGCCAGTGTCTGCATAGAAGATCTTCGACACTTCGTGGATTGGAACAACGTCGCGAACACCAGCTTTTTGAACATCGTCGAACGGTCCTGCTTGAATGCGCTCATCTTCGTCATCGTGCATCCTCTCATCGTCAAGATCTTCCACTATAGACAGCTGATATGCAAACTCGTATGCTTTGGCGTCTGCAGGCATGTCGTTAGTGGAGTCAAACGTCTCACCGATTCTATCTTCTCCGGGAAGGCAGTACAGCTGCTCCAGAGGTATTCGCCATAGCTTCATGCGAGCTTTGTGCATGACTTCCTTCCATGTCGTCTCACGAACACCATCCTCGTTCGCTGGTCGTGAAGCATGGCCTGCAAAGAGCATGTATAGCGAGACGACGTAGGTCGGACCAACCTGTTGGCGTATCGTAGCATCTGTGGTATATTTGCTGTCGGCAGAAGTCAGAAAAGTCGATGCTTGTAGCAAACGACTTGGGCTGATAGTGCCCGAGAGTTTGGTAGACAAGTTGACGCCAGATGTAGTGATTGCAAGGTTGATGAGCGGTATGGCATCCTCGATACGTGCCAGAAGCAGCTTGATCTGGTCGACGCAGTACTTTAGCTCGTGATCGGTCTCGTCGCGTGACTTAGCTTTTCTGCTTTTCTGCTGAAGAAGTTCCTCGTCATTGGCTGCCTTTGTCAGTCGTTGACCGAGTTTCTGTATCTCATAGCGAATGTCCTTGGTCAACGACACTGCAGACTCGAGTGATGTATTTCCGCGAGCAGCAATCAGCTCGATCATGTCGATTGAAGGAGAAATGATGCGAATCTTGCTTTCAAGCCGCTGGCGCAAGGAAAGGAGTTCTTCGCGATCTTTACTCTTGGGCGCCTGCTTGATCAGTCGGCCACATTCTTTGAACGCGTAGGCTGTAGTGATGGAGATGCCCGATCTGACGGCATATTGCACGGCCTGCTGCGTCACTCTTGCGAGGATGGCCTCCATGTTGTTGGATTGGGCTGTGATGAGTCAAAACACGTCAGCCAGTATAGTAGTGGTCGAAGCTGAATTAGAAGCACCGATGAGTAGGCAGCAAATCAGCCAAAGTTCATCTCTGAGTCACAGCGACAGTACGAAGTCTTCGTCAAAGCGATGAAAAGTGTTGTTGTCGTGCAGACGGAAGAAAGACAAGCTCTACGACGAGACAAGTGACGAGGAGCGCTAGTTCTACCTTGGCTTGGCTTGGCTTGATACGAATCTGACACGCAGCACGTGTTCATCGCGGGGCGAAAGATTGCAAGGATGGCAGAGCCCAACGTGAATATGAAGATGGTGGCTTGTGACTGCAGCACTGAGGAGAATATCTTCGTCGACCACACACGTCCACTTTCCGCACACGACAACACAGACTGACTCGCTGACGGCGACATGGCCAATAATCAACAGCCCGAGTCGTGGGAGGATGCCGCTGACGAAGACCTCGCGAACCAGACACAGCAGCGATTGAACTTCCAGCAAGCGAACACCTTTACGCCTGGCGCCAACACCTTCACCCCCGGCGCACAGTCTTTCCAGCCTGGTCAGCAATACCAGCAGTACGGTTATGGCCAGCAATATAATGGCTACCAGCAGCAGTACGGCCAACAGCAAGGATATGGAGGCTATCAGCAATATGGATATGGCCAGCAGCCTGGCTTTTCTCAGTACGGCCAGCAAGGGTATGGCAACCAGTACCAGCAGCCGCAACAGCAACAGCAGCAAAAAGCATATGTCCCACCAGGCGCACGACAGCAGCAGACGCCCATGATCGCCAAGCGCGGCGAGGCGTTCCCCTCACAACAGCCAGCTGCACAAGCATTGAAGGCTGCTGCCGCAAACGGTACTGCTGTGAAGACACTTTCACTCAGCGCCAGCGACACGGGTGCTTCCGCGCCCAAGGTAGAGAAATCTGCTGGTGGTGCTAAAGTGCTGTCCTTAGGCACCCCTGCTGCTACACCACCACCTGCTGAGAAGCCAGTCAAAGAGGCGGTAAGCAAGGATGCACCAAGTGCCGGTACCAAAGTCGCTGCTGCTCAAGCGATCGAAAAGACTGGCGAGCCGACTGCTGCAGTCAGCGGCAGAACAACACCAGATCTTGCCAGCTCCGGACGATCCTCGCCTACACGCGCCGAACAACGAGCAGAGGCACGACGAGCGGACCTTGTTGCACAAGAGCAGGCGCAGGAAGTTGACGCAGAGGAATTGAGGGAGCTCTACGGAAAGGAGCATGTGAACGTCATCTTCTTGGGACACGTCGATGCAGGGAAGAGTACGCTGGGCGGCAGCATTCTCTTTGCGACCGGCATGGTTGATGAGCGAACGATGGATAAGTACAAGCGAGACGCGAAGGAGATGGGTCGAGAATCGTGGTACCTGTCATGGGCGCTTGATCTGAACAAGGAAGAACGAGCCAAGGGCAAGACCGTCGAGGTCGGCAGAGGCTTTTTCGAGACTGAGGCTCGAAGATACTCGATTCTGGACGCTCCTGGGCACAAGAACTATGTACCAAACATGGTTTCTGGGGCTGCACAAGCGGATGTCGGTGTGCTTGTCATTTCCGCAAGAAAGGGCGAGTACGAGACTGGTTTCGAGAAGGGTGGGCAGACACGAGAGCATGCTGTATTGGCCAAGACACAGGGCATTAACAAGCTTATCGTGGTGGTGAACAAGATGGATGACCCCACAGTTGGCTGGTCAAAGGAGCGTTTTGACGAATGTATCTCCAAGCTCACCACATTTTTGAAGGGTCTCGGCTATAACCCCAAGACCGACCTTGCCTTCCTGCCGATCTCTGCACAAACGACTGTGGGCATCAAGACTCGGGTACCCAAAGAGACGGCACCGTGGAACGATGCACCTGGCCTTCTGGAGTATCTCGACAATATGAAAACGCTCGAGCGGAAGCTCAACGCTCCTTTCATGATGCCGGTGGCTGCCAAATACAGAGATATGGGTACCATGATCGAAGGCAAGATCGAAGCTGGTATCATCAAGAAGGATAGCAAGTATCTGCTCATGCCAAGCAGGGCTGAGATTCAGATCAGTGCACTGTATGGCGAGACAGAAGACGAAGTCCCACATGCTACATGTGGTGATCAAGTGCGAATGCGTATCAAGGGTGCCGAAGAAGAAGACATTTTGCCTGGATTCGTGCTTTGTTCGCCGAAGCGTCCAGTGCACAATGTGTCGGCCTTCGAGGCCCAGATCCGGTTGCTCGAGCTCAAGTCCATTCTTTCTGCCGGCTTCAACTGTGTAATGCACGTACACTCTGCCACTGAAGAGGTCACATTCGGCGCACTGCTTCACAAGCTCGAGCCAAAGACCAATCGCAAGTCGAAGAAGCCACCGGGTTTTGCCAAGCAGGGCATGAACATCATTGCTCGCCTAGAGGTGCAAGGTGGTGCCGGTTCTGTCTGCGTCGAGCGCTTCGAGGACTACCCACAACTTGGTCGCTTCACACTTCGAGATCAGGGCCAGACTATCGCCATTGGTAAGATTACCAAGCTCATTACGGATGGAACACAAGCTGCTTGAAGTGCTGGTATGCATAGCGGAATGATTAAGATGTTCGGGTGGTGCATGTCTGGCTAGACAATCAGGCGCAGGAAGAGGGCTTAACCACGATGTAGGTAGCCTGAAAATACCACATTCTTCCTCTCACCAGCCGCGATGGTACAATCGCTAGCTCAATAATGAAGTATGACCTATAGTTGCGTTGCTGACCAGCAGGGTAGTGGCCGTCTTTCGCTATGCCATATGTGCATCGCTCTGCAAGATACGTATCTCGTCAACGATATGACAGGACAATCCCTCGTCGAGAACGCGGTGGTGGACAGGCAGGAGCACGTCTCGAGATGCTTCTGCCTTGGTTCTTGGGGTAAATACGCCTGCTGTTGCGAGGTCGCCATCGGGTGTGAGGACTTTTGAAGTAGGGTGGATCACGTCCTCGCTGCCCTCAGGTCGATTTGTGTTTGGACCGCCTCTCTGGTTCAGCACGTTGCGCTCTGACGGTCTGGGCGTCTGTGGTGTGCAGTGTTGAGGTACAAGCAGAGGGTGGAATAATTTGCTGGCAGGCGCTTCAGGATATGGAATGAAGCATCGGGTTCGTGCATGGAAAGAAGGCAGGAAGCCTGTGACAGGAAGGAGCCAGCCATCATCCAACGACCTTCTCACTAGTATAGATCGTCGTAATCACAGATCCAGATCATACACAACTCAAACCTTTGACATTGTCGCCGTGCCAACAGCATCCCAAGGCCCACCATCAATCGTGAACCAAAACAACCAACCTCCGCCATCATCTTCATCGTCCCTTCCTCCACTCATCGCCTTCCAGCAGTAGCAGCAGTACTCCACGAATCCTCTGCCTCCATCTCGCGGCGCTGTCGACGTTCGCACCTATGACCTCCGTGGTCGTTGGCCTTCTGCTCGGACCGCAAGCGCCTATGTCTTGCCTCGCGCTCTTCTTCCTTTCGAAACCTCTTAGAGGGTCCGAATATCCGGTAGCCTTGGCCATCGAGCTTCGTGAAAGCAAGACCGGCAGCTGCAGCTGCAGGTATCATCTTTCTGGTAGGATGTGGAATGGTTGTAGGGGCTCGGAGTTGCTGGTCCAAATCGTGATCTTGTGTTGTGCTGCCAGATCGGCTGTTGATGGGGAATCACTTCGCTGCGATTCAACGCGATCTTTTCTGCTTGTGTATCTTTCAGTGCATGCTGAGCTTTTGAGTAAGGCTACCATCCCCACGGCATTGTGTAGCGATCGTGAAGCTCGGAAGAAAGCAGCACGTCGAATAGCCAGCACAAACTGCAACGTTGCAATATTCCCGATTGCACTTCAACGATCCACCATCACTCTTCTCATAGCACACCCCAGCTCGCAGTATACATCTTTACAGCTTGCAGTAGTCCAAGGACGGCCTCTCTACCAACCAAGTCTTGATCTAGCTCTAAACCAAAATGCTCAGCGGCTCCGCCTCGACTCACTTCCGGAGGAGAGGGAAATAGTAGTCAGTATTTAACTGTGCTATACATCTATCAGTACAAGCCATTATCTCATGGCAATCACGTACAAATATGCTGCAGTAGTTCTGTCATCCTTACGCCATATTACGCTATCGTTTTCACAGTTCATTATACCGACCCTCTCCCCCGCTCCTACGACACTCTCTTCCGTGCTTCGCTCTTCTAGAGCCCGTAAGGGTTGAACAGCACCTTCTGCGGCAGATCTCGACTACTGAATCCAAGCCAAGCCGTGTAGTCACCTCTCGGCAAAATCCAGTTCTGCCTCTTCACGTCCCAGTAACTCAGGTCCTTTCTCGTGATCTCAAACTTCACCTGCGCTCTCTTGTGTGCATTTCCAGTTCCTACCTCAATCTTTGTGAAGTTTCTCAGCACCTTGACTGGCATATCTACGAGCTGTCCATCTGCATCCTTGACATGGTCCGGATGCGAGATGTAGAGCTGTACAACAGCAGATCCCGAAACATTGCCAAGGTTCGTGAGCGACACTTGCACTGTCGCGAGCCTGCTATATAGATCAGGGTTTCCACCTTCAGCGCCACCGGCTGGCGAAAGAGCATGCGGATTCTTGGGGTCGTAGGGCAAGCTCGGGTTTCCTGCTGGTGCACCGTCCGAGATGGAACCGATATATGGGTAGATGTACTTCTTCAACTTTCTGAAGCCCGTTGGCCAGATAGCGTCCTTTGCATCTGGGGCGCTGTGGTCGAAATCCGGTGGGAAGACTTCAGGTACTGGTCGCGCCGCGGGAATATCGCTTCTCGTTACATGGGTCTTCACTAGCGGCGAAGAGAGATGGAAGTGGGTATACGAGAGTCCGTATCCGAATTCGTAGCGTGGTTCAACGTTGTGTTTGTCGAAATATCGGTAGTCAATGTAGAGCCCTTCGGTGAAATTCTGCTGTGGCACGACATGGCTTGGAACTGTCAGTATCTTGCTCGTGGGGCCGTAGTCGTCCCCGTGTTTGGCGATTGTGTAGGGAAGCTTGCCAGATGGGTTGACCTTGCCGAAAATTATATCGGCAAGTGCATTGCCAGATTCTTGTCCAGGCAGATGTGCAATGAGCACAGCCTTAATGCCCGGCAAGTCGATCCATTTCTCCAGAATGACTGGACCTACAGTGTGCAGCACGACTATAGTGTTTGCCGCTGATCCTTGGCTTTGATGTGCGTTGCCGCATTTCTTAGCGACTTCAATGATCAAAGTGTCCCCTTGCTTTTGCGTTCGGAGTTCAGGACGATCGCCTTTGACATGGCCCCAGCTGATAAAGCCTTCGCCGGCATCAGAATTTGCAAAGACGATGCAGAGGTCCTGGTTCTCAGCGATTTCACCTGCATGTCTGGCTGCCTGCTTCTCATGCGTAGTAATCTCCACAGCCGAATGATCGAAGGTCGCATTGAGCGCATCGAATGGCGCAACCAGGTATGGAAAGTTGGACGCTCCACTTCCCCAGCCACTGCCGAGTGTATACTCGTTGCAACCACGATCCTCGCATGCGTTGGGTCCTCTAGGGTTTGCAAAAGCATCCTCGCCAAAGACGCCGATCTTGATCTTTTCACCAAACGCTTTGCCATATCTCGTTGACTTGACATTCCCGCCCACGGCTGTGATGGGCAAAACATCATCGTCGTTCTTCACCATGACGAGACCTTCTGCTGCAATCTTGCGAGCCAGCTCATCGTGATTGCCTCCTTCGTGGGTAATACGCACGGGAACGAACTTGTTTACGATCCCAGTCTCTTCGCTGTTGGGTGATCCAGGATGTAGCTTACCTTTCTCCTCCTTCGTCCAGCTGCTGAAAGTCGCCGAGCTGCTAAGAGTTTGCTTTGGCCATGCAACAGCGTCATCTTGTCCCAGCTGATACCACGCAGCCACGATTCGTAGAACGGCGTCGTTCAGCCTATCCGCAGGAACAGAGCCGTTGAGCACAGCTTTAGTTAGCTCACCACCCCATAGTGTCACACCATCCTGCCATTTTAGTCCGTCTCCCGGCATCGACATGTCGAGTCCTGCCAGAGCTGACGCTACACCGGATCGCTGTGCAAGCCAATCGCTCTGTATAAAGCCTTGAAAGCCCATTTCGTCTTTCAAGACACCATTCATTAGCTTCGAATTCTGACATGCGTAGGAGTTGTTGACTTGGTTGTAGCTGCACATCACAGAGCCAACGCCTGCTCGGATGGACTCTGCAAATGGCCATGCATAGAGCTCATGCAGCGTTCTGTCATCAATATTCGACGAGATGGCATTTGGCGTCCCCCATTCCCAGCTCTGTCGAAAATGCTCTTGTTCATTGCCGACAAAGTGCTTCGCTGTAGCGATGACATTACTCTCTTGGATGCCTTTTATCGTCTCTGCTGCACCTACAGCCTGTAAAACTGGATCGCTCCCAAAGCCTTCCCAGTTCCTCCCTCCAGCTGGAAGTCGTCCGAGAGGCCCCATTGATGGTCCCAGCAAAACATTAATGCCTTTCTTCCTCGCCTCGAAACCATGCGCCTTTCCTCGCTCATACATTAACTGCTTGTTCCACGTAGCACCCACCGTTATCCCAGCTGGGAAAGAGCTAGCATTATCAACGAATCTGATGCCCAATGGTCCATCCTGCAAGCACAAGCTTGGAAATCCTAGTCGATCTACAGGCCCTGTGTTGCCAACGCAAGGACCCATCATCCACCCTGTCCCAGTTGTGATGTTGACCTTCTCCACGAGTGTCATCTGCTCGACGAGTTTGGCGGCTTTGGCATAGCTTTCTTTCCACCTTTGGACTGTTCCACCAGGAGGAGAGGGATACCATGCGTCGCTTTGGCCGTCAGAAGGTACGCCAGCTGTCTTGTAGACCCAGATGCCGCCAGCTGACAACAGCAGAACTAAGGTGGCGAAGAAAAGCAGAACAAGCCCGCAGCAGAACTTGGAAGGCAACCACCATCGCGCCTTCCTTCTCGAGGGGTCGAGCCACACGACGCCATTGCTCTTCTCTGCTTTGGCGTGGTCCAAAACACCGTCCGTGTATCTCTTCTCACCGTATTTGACTGATTCGAGTCCTTCCACATCGCTGAGGTCCGAGGCATCGTCGTCTTCAATGGACTTGCGTTCGAATAAAGGTTGCTGGTCGGGCTGATCAAGCTCGTAGGCTTCGGGGGATCGGAGAGGCATCTTGGCTGATCTTTGGTTAGAGCATATGGAGCGGAATGCTGTGCTACCGTGGCTGTCACGATTATGACGGGCTGAGTGAGAGGAAGCTATGATGTAGAATTGTGAAAGCAATAGAGGGTGAAGTTGAAGAGAAAATTGCGTTCAACCGTTTGCTCGCTATCGATGGCATCAACGGCAGCTGCATACGAATACGTCTTGTTACCCAGTAAACAGCGCATTGCTCTTTCTCTCCTTCAATAATCGAGGTTCAGCAGTTACGGCGAGCAGAAGGCAAGAACGCCCGTGAAACGCGACAAACCCCTGACACGGGAGAGCGCGCCGTTGCGCCGACATCCGATGGAGGACGGCCCCTCTTCTTCGACTTCGTCCTTTCTTATCACCACAAACACCACATTCACATCGATATCATCCGGCTTGCTTGCGGAGCGCTCAGATCACGGTCTCGCCCCCATACTTGTTCTCGACGCATTGCCGTCGCGACTCACGAAACATCTCTTCTGCCATAGCTCGAGCACGAAATAGTTGGCAACAGAACGCGTACCAAAGCGACCATTGATCAAGTGTCAGTTGAAAAGCAATGGCATTCGAAAAATTTGCTCAAAAAACATGGCATGGGACCTTTCTGAAGCTTCATCCGATCTGCCAGACAGTGAACAATGCACATGCCCAACTCAACACTGAGGTAGGTATGTCTCAAATTGCGTACATAATATCCGTGACAGCAGAAACCCAAGACATGCATGCAGAATCGGCATCTTGATGATATTTACGTGGAGCCACATACTTTCTCATTCGACTTCATGTGGTCTACCTGTTCAGCACATCTCCTACTCACAATAGCAAAGTGTCCAGGCCAAGCGGGCTGCGATTCCCAGGATAATTCAGACAAACCATGTCTCTTTTGCAGCACTGCGCCGCATTGATGGCGGGTACGGCCATTGCGACTTTTGGTCTACTCTGGCGACTGCTCAGGGTTGTAGTACACAGCTTTGGGTCTACAACCGTGTACATTGTCTCGCAAACGGATTTCACGAGTTTGCCGTACAAGCACCGCATAGTTGGAGTATACCATGAGTCGTCTACCGCTTTAGACGCTGTGGGAGCAGAGATCAGGAGGCGAAGCAGGGACGATCGACTTGTTCTTCATAGCCCATTAGACCTAACATACGACAAGATCTCCAAGCAGATCGACGACGGATTGCTCACCGAATTGGCACCCTGTGTAAATGGATTCCCGATCGACGGCGTCGCATTGACCGTACAGAAGTTTTCTGTGAAGAACGCTTCACTTTTGCGCGACCTACTATCTTGGTGGCGAGACTGATGCTATCATCCATAAGGCCGCTTTCAAGACCACTGCAACACTGTTCACAAAGTTCATTCAGACGATTTGAGCATGGTCTTTCTCCCTGGCCTGACGTCCGCCCCACAATACCGAGGATTACAAAACCGCGAAAGCAATGGCTGGTATGCACGGGACGTATGACATGGTATCTAACATTTGCTGGGCTATCTTTTACATTGTCTACGTGGCATACTCCTCCATCTTGGTCTACATCCTGGCAGTGATTATACGCGCAGCGACATCAAATACTCCGGCACGGCAGCTATGGTTACCACGAAGCCTTCGGGGGCCATTTGGACCGCAAGAAGTCTACACCATCTCTCTCCATGAGTTTCGAGATCAGCGCTGTATCATTCATGGTGTGTTCTTATCACTCGAAGATGCCAAGATTGCCATCGATAGCCTGTTACAGACGCAATTTGATGGAAAGCCGACTTGGGAAGGTCCAGACAAGTATACGATCGTGGAAAACAGTGACGCTGGACACTTGTTTGGACCACCACAAGGACTGCAAATCAGCGTCTGCCAGACTGTGTTAGCGACGATCCATAAGACACGATTGAGATATGGCATTGCTCTCGCGCAGTGAGAGTGACGATGGGTTTGCCGGTTAGCTTACGGAAGGTGAGGTCGGGACCCCGCTCGATCTGTAGTGAAGTGTTAGTAAACAAAGTCTTTCGCTAACAAGCTAAAGTGGCGCTCCGTCGTTCATTTCTTGCAGTTTCGAGCTATGTCTGCCTGCCACTTTGCCAGGCAATGCAAAATGCAGCAGCGAGAACGCGATTCTGTGATCTCAGAAGAAATGTCGATAATCATTGATACCTCAGGCATTATCCTATTCCTTGCAGCACTAATATTACTACAACACTTGATCCAAGAGTTTGGCCTATGATGCAGCGTTTCGGGATCACAGAAGGGTAATTGTTGATATTGCACCAGGGTTCGCAGAACAATTAGTTGGATTTTGTCATTCGAAACTTATTTGTTCCAACGCCATTTGGAACTCTCCCTCCCGCTCTCCTATCGCATGATCTGCCGAATCTAACACGCGTGACCATTGATGGAGATCAAGCATCCCTCACAAGCCGGGCTAGTGATGACATCGAAGCTGCAGGGTATTGCTTAGTACGTATATCATGCCATACCGCTCTGATGGAACAAACCATGCTGGCCTCTCGAGATCGCTACAGTTCTTCGGAGCACACTTCTCAATGATGGGACGGCATGAGTCTGGCAAGCACTGGCCTTGACGGGTTTCGATGGGCTTGGTTTCCACGAGGATGTCGATTGCGTGGTGGTCTTTAATGTGATTTGGGAGGGCAATAGTGAGAACCGCTGACGCGAGGATGGAGTGGATAGTGGTAGGACGCATAGTGGCTTCGATTTTGGGCTTGATCTGGGTATGGTATGATGTCCTGGATATAGAATCTTCTGTTTGATCAAGCGATGTTGTGAGGAAGGGGGACTGATATAGCAGTGTCAGTAGCATCGCAGCTTCCGTTCGTGTGGCATCATAATAATAACGTGAAAAGCAAGAAAAGCCCTGCCACAGAGCCACAGCTCATGTTTGCTGCTCCTGTTGTGGATAGCCTACGATCATGGTTGGCTGTCTTGACTTTGGCGCTGCAGACAACATGCCACAGACCTCATCCGCCCATCTGGACTTCCATGTTGCTGGACACGGACAGCAGCGTCGACACATGTCAGACGCCGATGCCCGGCTCATGAGGACCATGCGGACAATCGCTTAACACAATGATGCATTGTACTGGTTGACAATGCATCTACCCGTTCCTGCAGCACCATGTGGGTGGCCGGTACAAGGTGTTACATCACATCCCACAGGTAGAAGTAGCTCGCGAGGAGTATTGTTGTCGCATCCCATGTTCGACAGGAGATGTTCCTGTTATCCTCTAAGACTGCACACTCACTGACACTGTTCGAGCCATACCAGGTCTTGTGGCATACTCGGCTCCATAACAATACCGAACGCCGCGACGTTGTTGTCTTCACCAATCCTGCTTCCAGCTCTCCGTGCTTCTCTCCATAGCTTCGTTGATAGCACAAGCCAGGCCTCAGCATTGACGTGGCTGAACACGAGCTTTCGTGGCCATGTCCTGTCCTTGAGTTGGCAGAGCAGTATCACTCCGTTTGGGCCATCTGCCGGGGCCTGCCCAGCTGCGAGAGTGATCGTTCCTTAGCCAGCGTTGTGGTAGATGCCGGTATATGCTTTTAATGAAAGCGATAGCGGGATGACCGGGCTAGATGAGGCCAGGGAAAGCAGTCTCCAGATCTGATCTTCAAGAGGCGGCAACGCTTCTCTATACCTGGGGATGATGATTCCCTCAGCTTTGAAATACCTGTGTTATCATCCTTTGGATAGCCCAAGCGCAATGTCGAGCAAACAGAACGAGAGGGGTACTTTGCGCTCGCTGGAGCCATAATCGTGACTCAAGAATTTGGTCCCGAACTTGATATCTGGGCAAAGAAGTACTCATGATCCTTCACCTACCAGGCCACCAGGGTGGTACAGAATCCGGTGTCAGTCGTGGTGCAGCGAGCCAACCCAAAGCGTATAGTAGCTCTCCGTCAAACAAGACTCCACTTACGCTAGTCGGCGGGACAACTACACCTGGCTGCCAGCATTCTTTGCCTACCTCCTGTGAGAGGGCGCATCGTTCTAGTAGAGGAGTCCATGCATGCACTTAGCATAATCGATCGCGGTAGAAACAATGTGGCCAGCACCAGACACAGGTGAAAATTCCATCGGCGGTTCGGCTTGGTACTGACCCTTCTCGATTTCATCGTCGTGCGGCAGCTTCAACCAGGTATAACCTCTTGCCATGCGTCCCGCCTATTGCCGGAGCTTGACTTCCTCATATCTGGCAGGGTCTCGTTCACGCCCAAAGGTGGAAGGTTTCCTTATGTAACCCCACAGAACATCAACAAGCCGCTTGCCAGTAACCCTCCGAAGAGCATGGCTTGCAGCTATATATCCTGTGTTGCAATACTTAAACTCTGCACGTAATTCCGTATGTAATGGCAAGTTTCGTAGGTTTCGCACGAGGTTTCGTGGAGCGTAGAATCCTTCGTGGCCGCACCTCAGTTCGTGACGAGCCATGTCAGACCTCATGCTCAATACAGCCTCCAAGGTGATCTTCTCTGTCGCGAAGATGTCTCGCAGAACGAAGCCTTCTTCGACGAACGTCGAAAGTGGAGTTGCAAACGAGATCTTGTCCTGTTCTGCCTTTGCTTTTTTCTCGTAGGAGTTATTGTAAATCGCCCAAGCCGCAGCCAACTGGGCCTTTGTAGTGCCGGCACCCCAATGACAAGTGGTTTGTTCGACCTTGCGCCTGGGGGCGCTATCTTCATAGCTACATGGCTTATAACAAGTCTCTCTGCCATGTACGATTGTAAGTTCCATTTCTGGAGTTGTTCCCCGATGAGTTTGTCGAAGTCAAAACCTGGTATCTGCAATGGAGCTGGCCTGTTCGCTATCCGCTTGCAGGTGTGCCGATCGCCTGTATGACCTGTACTATTCGAGCAAAGCCAGCCGCTCATGACACTTCGATACGGCCGTGTCAGTAAGCAGGAAATAGTCAAGTCGCTGATGTTGTGCTCGTTGAGCTGTGGCAGTCCCTCTGAATAGTCACCGCTGCAGCTTGCCACAGAAGTTCATTCGCCAAGTATCTGAACTATGTAACGTTGATCATTGTGTCTCGTTCCATCACTGACTACTTCACCCGCCACTCATTCGGGAAGCGCGCATTCAGCTGAGTCTGCAAAATCAGTGCTGAGAGATGCCACTATCGCGTAGACTGGCTCTCAGCTCAGCCGTAACCTTGCTGTCTATGAACTCTTCCACTCGTGTGATCTTATTGCCAGTTCCGTCGAACCAAAGGAACCAGACATATTCATTGTGCAAGGGTCCGGCTGGCGTTGTTGCTGCCATCGAAGAGCGACAGATTGCTCTTCTGTCGTCTGGCACAGCAAGATAATCATGGATCGTCATCTGTCCCTGTCAACATCTCGAACCTCATCTCGGCTGATGCAGGCATACTCTGCCATTAGTGACCAACGGTGCAACATTCCTGAAGTACAGCGCCCATTCGTCGTTCGTCTTCGGTGGCGAGGCTACTGACGCCGGCATGATAATATGTTGACACTCTGGAGCCCGGCATGCCAGATTCTGCTCTGCTGAATTGATCCAGTCGCCGTTCCAGGAGTACAAGAAGGCTTCAGTAGTCTTGCGCAGCTGCTCTGCTAGGCTTGTGGTGGCCATTAGGGACTTGCCTTGGAGTTGCCTCGAAGCTCATACGGAATACAGCTCTGTTTTCTGGTTCCAGTTGAACTACGTCTTATCGCCGATAACACCGATGTTTCGCCGACTTCGTTTACGTGAGCGTCTTTCGCGTTGTACGCCGTCATACTGAGTGTTCATCACGCGTTACCTGCTAGACTCATTATCAGAGAGAAGTTGATGGATGCAAACAGTAGTAACAGTAGATAGAGTTTGCATAATCGCGGCTACCTCGCTAGATCTTGTGCCCCATGCCAACCAATCAGCAATGACGTGGATATGGCGCGTGGCAGTGGATCGATCTTCAGTTTTCTCTTCCCCATGCCGTCAACACTGAGATACATGATCACATGCAAGAGCTGATGGAACGTAGCATATACAGACCTGAGAGGTGACGTTAGACGAGAAGGCTTCTGGTGGAAAAGAACAGTCGACAAAGACACGAATACACCCAATACAGCGAGCTTTCTCCGATACTTAGCGTCCACAGCTACCCATGTGCGCACGACCAGGACGGCGATAGCAGCCTCACTCTCGCCCACCGCCGCCGCCGCTACGGTATGCCTCGCGGCTCGGCGTCCAAGGCGGATGGCTCGAGCAAGGCCCGTCGAAATGCTCCTTCCCTCCAGCATCGAACGTCCTCCACGCTTCACTACCAAACGTTTCCCACACCACCACCCAAGAACGCAGGCAAGCCCCTGCCAACGAAAAACGGCATGAAGCAGAATGCTGACGCCGAACGTCAAGCTTCACCAGCACACACCCACACACACTCGCGTGTTCCACAGCACCATCATGAGACGCCATTACCGAAAGGACAGCTTGCAATATTGGCCGTGATAGCGCTTGCAGAGCAGACGGCGCTGAACAGTATAAGTCCCTACCTGCCTGACATGGCAGGCTCGTTCCCAGAGGTGGACGAGGCGAAAGTTGGACTGTATGTTGGACTGATAGCAAGTGTATTCGCGTTGGCACAATTTGCGACCAACTTCTTGTGGGGATGGTTGAGCGACAGGATTGGGAGAAAGCCTATTGTCTTGTTTGGGACTCTGGCAACCGCTGCGTGCTTCGTGGGATTCGGATTTTCTCACAGGTTGTGGCATGCAATGGTAGCGCAGGCGTTGATGGGGCTGGTGAATGGTAACCAGGGTGTGATCAGTACCTGCTTGGGTGAGATTACGGACAGGTCGAACCAGAGTCGAGCGTTCACGTATTTGCCAGTGATCTACGGCATCGGAGGCATCACTGGACCTTTGGTTGGAGGCTTGCTGGTGCTGCGGGACAATCCCTTCAAACCAGGACACCCGAACCCTTATCCCTACCTCCTTCCGAACTTTTTCGCGGCTGCTGTCCTGATCATTGACCTTGTTCTGACAGCTTTCTTCCTGAAAGAGTCACTGGACTGTGCGGAAGACCTCCCGCCACTGAAAAAACGTGTGTCAAGCCTGTTCGCTTGGGCATGGCAGTTCATGGGTCAAGCAAGAAGTCCGACCTATGTTCGTAGAGCTAGCAAAGGATCACACGATAATCAGCGCTACCAGGCAGTTAGTACCAGCGATGGCATCGAAGACGAGGACGAGGACGAGGACGAGGAAGAAGACGATGACGAGGAGGAGAATCACCTGGGCAATATCCTGGCCTCCAACAATGAAACCCTCGACACGAAGGACGTCTTCACCCGCGACACTGTTCTCCTCCTTATAACATATCTCATCTTTCAGCTCAGTAACATCTCTTACAACTCCCTGTACCCCATCTTCTCGGAAGCCAAGCCACCCACTGGTCGCAATTTGAGGCCGGGCGAGGTCGGCCTGTCCTTAGCTTTCGCAGGCCTTGTCACAATCGTCTTCCAGGTTGGCATCTTTGGTAAGGTCAAAGAGAAGATTGGAAACAAGATCACCTATCGCGCAGGATTAGGGATGTTCGTCATCGCCTTCTTGCTCATGCCTTGGGTGGGATACAAAGACAATGCCGACGGAACTGGAGACGATACGAAGATGGGAAAAGTATGGCTGTGGGCAGAACTTGGAGTGATCTTGGTCATCAAGACGGTCGCTAGCGTTGGTGGGCTTACTAGTGCTTTGCTCCTGATTACGAACTCATCACCGAGCCATGCAACCCTAGGGACATTGAATGGATTGGCGCAGACATTGAGTGCTGGTGGAAGAGCCGCTGGACCTTTTGTCAGTGGCGCACTGTTTACGGCTGCAACCTATGTCAAACCCAAGGGCGAGATCATGGCGTTTGGAATATTCGCAGGCGTATCGTTTCTTGGATTTCTCTTGTCTTTTGGAATCAGAGGTGCGAATCTGGAGAGTGATGACTATGAAGAGTCGGACAGCGACGATGAAGAGTCAGCAAATGTGAGCGACAGCGAGACCGAGTATTCGCCTGAGCGGACGAGGCGATAGAGTCGCATGATGCAAAAGCAGGATAGAGAGGCGTCACAGCGACGGAGAAGAGGCGGGAGCGTTGTTGCTTATTGTCTGGTTTAGCGCGGCGCATGACGGAGTACTGATCGAAGCATTTACGGGACGATAGCAGTTCAGACTGCTAGTGGAGTGGTCTATATTGCACATATGCAAAGTGTAGATGGTTGTAGACAGATACGACAGGACATATCAATGAGACCAATATGACCGAGGCCACCATCTCGGCTACGACATGCCAGTCACGCCGCAAAAGCGCGCTCATCGAGCAAAGATGCGCCCTCCGCACAACGTGTCCTCGATCGTGCCGCTTGGCACGATGTGGCACAGCGGTGAATACGTTCCAAGACTCATCCTGAGAACATCTCCGAGTGCACAACACAGTCATATAGAATCTGGGGCCCCCAGAAACTCACGATGCTGAGAAGGTTATCATCGTACAGACTGTGAGCGCCTCATTATCGTCGAACCACACTATGCGTACGACGTCCCCAGCCTGCTCATTTCCCTGGTCTTCCTCTGGTGCCAGGCTCGAGAGATACTAGCTGCAGCTCCCAATAGCACAGGTCTAGCTATGCAAGCGGTAGTATCCGCCCTTCGTGGATCGGAGTCTGGTGGATATCCAGGTTATGGCTGCCAGAAGAGTACACGCACGTCGACGGCAGCGGCTATTGACAAGGGAAAAACACTGGCGGCTGGAAACACTGTCGTGTGGAATATGATCTTTACTTCTTCTTCGCCCTCTTCTCGTCCTCCGTTTTCTCCTTGAGCCCAATGTCGATAATCATCTTCTCGGCCAACCACTCCGGCAATGCCCAAAAGAAGCTTGCTTGTACAGCATGTGCCCAGTAGCCAAATACGATACTTTTACCGCACCCAACCTTGTTCAGACTATGTTTCGCCATCTGTCGTGCAGTGGGTGCGAAAATAGAGACTGCCCTCGGCGCACTATCCGTCACAACTGCTGAGACCAAGAGGCAGAAGACTTCAACATTGATGCCTTCAGCTTTCATCTCTGCTGTCAATGAATGGGACCAGCCTTTATTGTAAGACTTGCAGCCCGAGTAGATACTCAGATATGGCAAGCCAAAGTCACTGGTGGTGCTGCCAACATTGATGATTAGAGCTGGTGCCTGCTCGCGAAGCTGGGGCAGAAGAACTCGGGTGATTTCTGTCGGGAAGCGAGCATTGACATTCATGATTGTTCCGACTTCCTCTACAGATCGTTCGTGCAGCGGCATGAACGACAGTAGGCCGGCCGAACCGCCCACATTGTTGATGAGTACTTTCAGGTCGAAGCTCCTTAGTGTTGCTGCTGCACGGCGGAAGACATCTGGATCCGAGACTTCCTTGCCAGCATCGATCCGCAGTATCTGAACTTGTTGGTTGGGCCATTGCCTGTTCAGGGCTGATTTGACAGCCTCGAGCTTGTGCTGGTTGCGACCATGAAGGATAACGTTGAAGCCACGCTCACAGAGCTCTTCTGCGAACCCCTTGCCAATGCCATCGGTGGCGCCAGTGCTGCGGAACGATCAGCCTTGTAACTTTTTGGAGCCATGTCCGTACGAACACGAGTGCCCATGCCGACTCCTCAGGCCTGCCCGCGGCCTTTCTATATCGGTGGAGTGTGTTCTCGTGGAAGACGTGTAGGCGGATGAAGAGGGCGATCTCTACAACATAGTACGCAAAGGCGATGCCACCTAGTAGGGCGAATGCTTGACTGATACCTTGCAACAAGGCCATGGTCGATCATTAGGTACGATCTGACCAGAATCGAGGAACACACTGCACATACTTTTGTGGTCATGTAGGAGAAGCTGAAGTGCTCAATGCTAAGTTAGGGGTCAGGACACGACGTCATAGAACTAAGTAGTCCTGCACCTGCACCTGCACCTGCACCTTCCTCACGCATCCTTTCGAGTTCGATGCCGCCGCTTCTTGCTCCATGGGCTCTCCTGTTTTTCTTCTCCACGTGAGTAATATTCCACCCTGCCTTGCTCACTGCCAACATCAATTTGTCGCCAAGACGAGCGTCTGGGCGGGCGTGTTGATGATGGTCTAGTCCTATTCAGAAGGATCGACATGCATGAAGGTTGTGCAGGACGGGCTGGGGATCATTCTCCGTCGTCGCGTTCTGTGCGCAATCCGTCCAACTACCTCACACACAGAGCGGCAACGTTGCCCGCCCATATGGATCGCTGCGATCACGATGCGTCCGACCACCTCGAACACAACTGAAGCATTCTCGGAATGGGCCGGAAACCCGCCAGTATTCAGAGCGATACTGATCGCCTGGAACCCAAGCTGGTGAAGGCGGTAGTGGCGAACAGCGTCCCGGATGTGAAAGATGTTATCGAACAAGCCCACACCCGCAACCAATGTAGCGAGAACTTCTTGGCGGTTGGGCTTATCAAAGCCTGCGACCAGAATCTGGTGGATGTCGCCCGCTTCTTGCTAATGAACAAGGCGAACCCAAACTACGCCTCCGCCAATAAGCCGCCAAGCCTTCTTCGTGCTGCAGAACACGGTCGCAAAGATCTAGCCGAAGCTCTGATAGACCATGGGGCCAATGTCGAGGCTGGCGACAAGAAAGGCAGGACAGCTTTGATGACAGCCGCCTACAAAGGACAATTCGGGCTCGTGAAGTCTTTGATCGGCAAAGGCGCCTTGGTTGACACGCGAGACCACAGAAAGCGAAATGTCCTCCATAATCTAGCTGCCGATAAAGGGTTTGTCAAGAAGTCCGGAAGCACGCCTCTGCGAAGATGTGGCATGGAAATCGTGCAGTTCATCCTGCAGACTGGTATTGACATCGAGGCCAAGGATGAGGATGGACGCACAGCTCTGCACTGGACCTGCGTGACTGATCATGAAGAACTTATGCGAGTCCTGTTGACAGCACGCGCACGCGGTGGTGCGCCCATCGCACATGTCAACGCCAAGAATGATCGCGAGATGACGCCCTTGCAGTTCGCAGCAACTCGAAATCTTGTCCATCTTGTCGAGCTATTACTTGATCACCAGGCCGACGTGAATCACCGATCGGATGGTGGCTGGACAGCGATACACAACGCGTGTAACCATGGCGCTATGCCATTGCTCGAAGTTTTAGTGCACGCTGGCGCCGATATCAATGGCGAGCTGATGAATGGTCGCACGCCATTGCATGTCGCGGCAGAGTCCGGCAACAAGGACGCTGTTCAGTACTTACTACAACAGTCCAGTTGCAAATCAGCGACACGAGACCGGTTTGGCAATACGCCACTGCTACTGGCTGCCCAGCGCAAGCACAAAGATATCGCGGAAATGCTGGCGCCATGGAATCATGTGAACGAGTTGTCAAGCGAAGAAATCGATGCTTGCAGGCAGTTCAAGGCGAAGATTGTAAGTATGCTGAAGGCAAGATGGCATAAGGCGTGGCTCAGACGAATGTCACCAGCTTTGAGACACTCTCGAGTAATGCGCTTATAGGTCGATCTTGATTGTTAGCTTTGCAGCGAATACCTGCGCTATATAGGCATGGCTAATGGATTTCTGTCGATAGGTCGACTTCGGCGACTTTCCCAACGGCAATCGTGTAACGCAGAATCCTCCAACAATATATGACCTGCTGTATGCCAAGAATGCGGACCTTGGGATGGAACATCTATGGACGACGATGCCTAAAAAAGTCAAGGCCACCAATCTCCGGTGGATTCATCTCCCTGCCAACAATGTTGCATGGTGTGATGCTTTGCTCAAGAAGCGCTTCATAGAGGAAGAAGTGGCTGATGTTGAAGGCTATAAGGCATTGGAGGCGTCCTTCAACCACCAGCATCGTGGGCACCATCACCATTCCCGCTTCATGCGCCCGATGTGCCAAGTGGTGCGCAGGACCGCCGCTGAAGATGAAGTTTCCCTTGTTGAGAAAGCAGGACCGCTAGTGCAGTCTACTTCTGGCAGGTCGTCCTTGACTGCAGTGCAAGAAGCGCCATCAGAGCCACGGTCGCCAATGGCGAAATCAGAAGCCGTGCTACTGCCAGCGCTAGCACTGCAGACTTCGCCATCTGCCAAAACCGAGGCAGAAGCTTCGCACAGAACGAAGCAGAGACAGGCCAGGCCAAAGCCTCAGCGACAAGATACGACCTCCACTTCTGCCACTGCCGAGTCATCGCAGGGTGGGAAGCAGAACGGCAGACCTGCCAAAACTCAGACGCGGCGACAAGAAACAGCCTCTACCGTAACACTATCCGAAGCCTCCGATACTGCTCAGCAACCACCGAGATCCCCTGGCAATGGCGCAAAGACTTCGAAAGCCACCAGGAAGGTAACATCTCGCAAAAGCTCTCGAAACGCTATCAGTACTACAGACAAGCCACAAAACTCCTGTAATGTGTTCATGTTCATGCCTTATCTCCATTTCGAGACCCACAAACGGCGCAAAGAGATGCAACGTGCGCTTGAACATCAAGACAACATGCGAGGCTTGGGATTATGCGCAGAAGCGGACGAAACTCTTATCCGAGCACATTTGTCCAAGTCGGCATCATTTCTGCACGTGAGACGAACCCTTGATCAGTTCTTTTATCACAACATTGACACTCAGCTTCGCGACGAGGATCAGGTGGTGTTTCGCTTTCAGCGAGACCATGACGATGAGGACCCAAAGATCTACATGGTCGATCAGCTATGGCTATGGGTCGTGGGACGAGATCTCGTGGTCACAAGCTTTCCTCAAAGATGGCGGCAGCCCAGGAATGATCCGCTTGATGTTTTCGAGGGCATCGTGGAGGATATCAATTCCATCAAAGCCAGGGAGCCTGTCAAGAACGTGTATGAGCTAGCGATGACCATTGCTGGTCGTTGTTTTGGCACCTTTGACCGTCATCGCAAGAATGACGATGGCTACCAGTTCCTGGACATGTTCGGTGCTTCGCTCGGGAACGCCATGGATCGCGAAGCAAAGCGTTTCCAGGAGTTCTCACTCGCATCACAGCAAGCCTCAGAATGGCTACGATCGCATCAGCGCCCAGAGAAGATACTTCGTCATTTGCAAACGGAGACGAGAAGCCAGCAACATGCTGCAAAAAAGATTGACAAGGCTCAAAACCATGAATTCGAGCCCCGTGACGCCTTTATCGATAAATTGCTAGACGTCGGGCCGGAGACTGATTTGTTGGCGGAGATCAAAGACATACGAGACGAGCTAGACATTCTTAAGATGGTTCTGATGCATCAGAAGAATCTACTGCCCGATCTGCGTGGCGCCATCACAACAATATACGAAGAGGAACGTTCTCTTGGCCAAGTCCGTAAAGTCAATCGTACATTTGAGGAGCAAGAAAAGACGATCACCAACCCACTAAAGGACATTGACCGCATGGAGGAACAAGCCAAGCGCATTTACGAATCCATCAGAGATCTACTCGACCTCAAACAGAAGCATGCGAATGCATTCGAAGCGCGTTTCGCTCGTGAGCAGGCGTTGGGAGCACAGCGACAAGGTCAGACTATCATGGTCTTCACAATCGTCACTGTCGTCTTCCTGCCGATGTCCTTCATCGCAGCTTTCTTCGCCATCAACGTGAGCTCGTTCCCTCGCAGCGCAGCTACTGGACAGCAGGAAATGTCGCTTGGCTATGTTTCAAAATATATATTCGGTATAGGCTTGGCAATCTCTATCCCTTGTATCGCCATCGCACTATCAGTCGGTGAGCTGAGCTATACCATGAAACGTTTTAGCCTTAGGTGGCAGCAATGGAGACCAGGCCGTCATGTAGAACAGACCGCATACGAGCAGCAGACGTTGAAGATCGAGCAGGCACTGTCCGTTGCTAAAAGTAACAGAAGAAGCATGGAAGTTACCTGGCACGAAAAGTCTCTTAACATGCCCAGGAGAAGTGCAGAATCAGGTTGGAACAATGCATACAGCCGAAGACGACCATCAGTTTGGGACGAAGAGAGAGGACGCATAGCCGGCGCGTGAGGTGGTCTTGCTTGAGCTGGATCAACGTCTTCAGCAAAAGCAGTGTGCTCGTTGACAGCAATACTACATATGAAACGACCGTCGGCGACGTAGAAGAACGGCACGAAATACCCACCAGCCATAAATGTGGTCCATCGGCCACCTCATCCGAAGACCAACATCGTTCACGTGCTCGCCTCGCAATGTGCAATGACCCCGCAAACCTTGAATCATAGCGTGGGGTGTGCGCTTCAAGCTTTCTGTCAACACAAGATGGTGGTCAGCCCTCTGACTCGAACGGCCCAACTCGGCATTTGACCCATTTCCAACGAGTACTAGGCTGCTATGCAGCAGCATGTTGAAGCATGTCAGCCGCCCTTGGGCTCGCGTAAATGCACGAGCAAGTCGGCAGAGCAAGTACGTACCGCCGACCGAATAATGTCCTCGCGGAAGGACACTTCGATCATCCTCTCAGCAAGCACAGATCCCGACTCTGCAGGACGACTATTCTCATCGCTGCATGTTGCCACATCGACTGCCAACCCGAAATAAATGCTGTAGGTCTTCAAAACGCTTCTACTTACTCCGTCTCTGCGCAGTGGATGACAATGGAAGTGCCGGCCGCAAACGACATGGACATTTTCCCTCTGAGGTGGTGGTGGACAAGATTAATTAATGAAAAAAAAATAGACGAAGATCTCTGGCGCACATGTAACGGTAGCTTGTATGGCTATCTGGGTTAGGCTCGTGCTGCGGTCGCAGAGAATAGCAATGACCTTCGAGATGGACCATGTGCGTCTGTAAGGCGGACCGATACGATTGCCCAGCTTGCTGAAGACATCGTCAAGGCCTTCTTCATACCATCCTGTCTTTAGAGTAACGACGCTGGCAGAGTAGTTGATCATTTGCTGGCGACCGACGAGCACGGTATAGACCGACATATCTGGGACGTACATACATGTACCCATGTGTGTTTGGCCGTGCGACAAGCAATAAAGTGCGGTCTACCCAGATGAAATATGTGTTATCTGTGACAACAATGACGATTCGAATAGGCGAGCCTCAAACAGAGTATCTATCAGCCTCTGCTGCAAAAGGAAAGATGTCGTTGTGCAGGCCACAATTGGCAAGACTCCTCCTCTGTTTGATCTCTGTTCTTCGCTGCAGCCAGAAAAGTATAATGTGCCATCGACCACAGCTCTGGATCACGATAAGCGACTAATAATGCCAAGGCTCTCGCGTACCTGCATCCAGCCCACGTGGGGTCGTCGGCAGCCACAAAGCGTTGCTCGAGCTTCGTGGGAAGAGTTGACCAGAAGAAGAACGTGTGCGAAGGCAATGATGCCGGAAGACTTCAAAAGCAGAAGAATGCCACATCTTGCGTAGCGTAGAGCCGCGCTGGTCTCGAAGGAAGCCATGGCTTCTTATTTTGTCTTTTAGCAGTGTCGGAGCTGGAGGGGAATAATACTCGCGGAAGACGCCGGAATTACGCAAAATGTGGGATGGCTCGTGGCTGTTGTAATATGCTGACTCAGCTGCAAGGACTGCCTGGTTACTACTGAGGGGAACTCACACGTATAACTACGAGGTTAATTTGAGGGGAGCAGAATCTCATAGAAGAGTCTTGCCATACTCAGGAGTGGTAGGGGTTCCTTATGAGGAGTATATAGAATTCCAAACCATGTTTCACACTAGTGGCTATAGGTGCAGAACAAGGAAGTCTGCCATCTTCACGCAGATAGCATGTGAAAGGTTATTAGAGACAGTGCACCGCCATCGCTCTGCTCAGGTAAACTGTCCGCCGTTCTTCTTTTGCTGCGCTTGCAATTCCAGGAAAGTTGTCTCGTCGTGGCCTGGAATGACCCGGCCTCGCGTCAAGCGCTGAAGATGCTTCAGTCGTTGTGTGCTTCGAAACCTGTGGTGTAGTCATGTCAGCTAGCAGTTCATTCAGATCTGTGGGCAACGGAGAACATGCTTACCAAGCCGGGTGGTCGCGTGCAAGCCATCCTTGAGGTATTCCATTTCGCCAGTTTTCGATGACATGACAGTGATCGCTGATGAACAAGAAAGTGCCAGTGTCTGGCATGTTTATCTGCATCCCGATCAAGCCGTCCGTGTGGCCTGGAAGATGGTGCAACGTGATACCTGTTGAGGTACGGCTGTGAGTGGAATGCGGAACCTGCGAATCATGTACTTACTTACCTTGGCAAAAATCCATGGTTCTATCGTCAAATGTCTTCCAGTTCCTACATCTTCTTCAGCATTGAACCACCGCCCTAGAGAGCCTTGAGTAAGCTTACAGATCCAGTTTCAGGTAATGCTTCAAATACACCCCAACATCCGCACCTGTAGCAACACTCCAGAAGGCTGACTTCAGCTCCAAGTCATGTACCCAGATCTCGATGTCTTTCCTGTCCAGGAACATGTCAAGGCCGCCAGCGTGGTCAAGATGTAGGTGGCCGATGACGATCTTCTTGATGTCATCGAGCTTGTGACCAGTTGCCTCAATTGCTGCGTCGAGCTCATGTCTTGGCTCGTACTTGACCCTCGTAAAGACGTCGGAAAGCTGCGGTCCCCACACTGTAGGATAGTCCTCTTCGAGCAAAAGTTATGATGTTAGCAGATGTGTCAGACACACAGATGGATTGGCACGTAGCATGATTGGAAGTGCTCACTGCCGCAGCCAGTCTCCCATAAGATACAGCCTTCAATCGGGTGCTCGATGAGCACGCAATACATGGGCATTTGCCGCCTCTTGTTGACAAACGACACATTTGCCGTGCTGCTGAGCGAGGTATTGCCGCCTCGCACCACGAAGCCCTCGTCTGCTTCGAGCCATCCGACCTCAAGGACCTGCCAGGACGTCAGACGTAGTGCCTGTGTAGATCCCCCAGGACAACGTCACCCAGAACTTGGTCCCGTGCGGACAAATGTTCGACACGGCTGCAGGCACCGCGCCGAGGTCAAGCTGCGACTGGATTGCTGCGGGTAGTGTCATAAGTGCTACGTGTCGACTGCAAGCGTGTTGGGACTGATCGCAAACTGCTGCTGTAGCTGCAGCAGTTTCGTGAGGTCTCGAAGCGGTGCTCTGACTGCTTGCATCTCCTCGCTATGATTCATTTCCGTTGCCGCGATCATGGTCCTGTCGTGCAGCCAGTGCTCTCCCTGCGCGCTCGCGTCACGCAGCATGCTACGTATGTATCTCTGAGGGGAAGCTAGCGGGACGTGGTTGTCGACAGGGGATGTTGTTGAAGCAGGAATCGATGGAACCTGGGGGAGGATGTGTCATCAGTGCATTTGTTCCGAGCTCGGGCGTAGCACTGGACGATGGAGGGAGGACCGCGGACTGGCTCTGCTGCTGCCACTGCTGCGGCTACCATGGTTCGCGGATGCACGATTGATGGTGGTGATCGGACGAGGAAACGACGCGAACGATCTATCACTTTCTTTCTCGGAACACGCTAGTCTAGCAAGAACGCCCATCCATGCTGGCTCCTGGCATGCACGGAGCACTGGATCAGGCGTGGGGGGAGATCGCCACGTTCTTTGGCATATCGTCCTTGTTGCTTGCCCAGCGCGCATCTACCACCCCGACACCTGGAACACTGGCCAGTCGCGTCTGCAGCTACATACGTGCGAGCCGCCGGCGGCTGCCTCAGCTGCACCTGGTGTACCCCGACACCCGGTCGCCAACTCGGCGTGCAGGCTTCTCGACGAGACGCTGCCAGTCGCAGGCCGCGCACGGTCGTACAGGTACGTTCACTAGCTGACTGTACTGGCCCCGTCGACTCCGAACTGCTGGTCTTGTGCCCGGCGACGTATCATATTTCGCGCGAGACGAGACCATGTTGTTGGCTTCCACGCTTTTGCTTGCGTGCCGTGTGTCATCACGCTATTTGCGTCAAAAACGGACTCCACACAATCGCTCACGGATGCCTTCCCGGCGTGGGATACGCATTGAGGCTGGCTTTCTCCTCACAAACACACATCACGCGCGACTGCGCGGCCCTGCTATAGACCCGCTGTGTCTGCACGATGGATCATCGCGCTAGGTCACTGGGAAAGAGCGTTCGTCTGGCGCATATGATGCGTAGGACCTGCCTTGGGCACGCATTATTCCCTTTTCGTAGTTCCTGCATCATTCTATGAGCCTCTGCCTGCGTCCATACCAGCATCTCCCTCTTCTTTCAACCTCCCCTCACTTTGTCCACATACCCGCAGTCGGAAGCATCACGCAAGAGACATGTCACCACTGATCATCGACCAATATAGCCCCGAGAGCAGTCCCGGCAGTTCTCCACCCCACAAGGCAAGATCGATTTCGTTCACTGTCAACTTGGCGAAGTACGAAGACATCAGAAGACTGGTCGACATCGAGTTTTTTGCTTTTGAGCACGAGAAGACAAATCATATCCTCTCCTACCGGGATCACAACCAGCCGGCGCACTTTCAGCGAGCTGTACGCTCGTACCAATCTGCGATGACAAAAGGAGCGGCAGCGAAGAGACAATGGAAGTCACTTCAGGAATTACAACAGCGACGACTGCGATCAGATCTTGACATTGCGCGATTCCGCAAAGTGGTCGATGCAGACTCAGGCCTGATCATATCTTGGGCCAAGACCGAGTACAAGACCTACACCCAAGAGGAGCTTGCAAGTCCAGCAGACGCCGGGCACGAAGGAGAGGACCAAATGAATCGCGATTGGTTCGCATTGAACGAGAGCCTCCGACGACAGTACATGGGCACGAGGAGACACTGCTGTAGGTCATACCGAAAAAGCATTGTATCGATGAGCCCTTTCCTAACCTTCGTAGACGTCGGCATGGTAGCAACACAACCGGCGTATCAGCATCACGGCGCCGGAACAATGCTTCTGGAAGCCATTCTTTCAGAAGCCGACGAAGCAGGCATCGAATGCTACCTCGAAGCCACTGACACCGCAAAACCTCTATACGAACGTCATGGTTTTGTGACTGTCAACGAGCTGCGTTTCGACCCCACACATTATGGAATCTATGGGTACAGCATTGAAAGACAAACAATTATGGTCAGGGGAGCACTTGACAGTCGAGGGCAGAGGAAGGAAGTGCGGTCGTGGGAAAAAGCAGTGCCGGGCGCTCAGGAGCAACTGTAAGCGGTCATCCAGTGAATTGTGGATATCATGGTCATGGCGTACAAGGGGGGGGGGAGGGGTTGGCTGCCGTCGGATGTTAGCTCATGGTGCATTTTGTTGCGTTTCTGCGCTGTATTGCTTGGCAGCAAAAGCTAGGCACAATATGTGTGGTGTATGGTACTGGGGCAGGTGGGGATTTGAGCAGTTTCAGAATCAGCATGCTCATATATTGGCAGTGAAATACCCGGCAAGCTGTGCTTCATACAGCACTTGATGTTACGCAGGCTTTGATGCGCAAGCGCGACTGACGCTGTTCGTTACACCGCAAACACGAAGCCTGCAGCTAACCAAGAACGGAAGATCAGCTCAGCGCTGGCATTACACAAGCTAGAAAGTGCAACAGACGTTCGACATCTCTCTGATCTGATATGATCAAAAGAAACCCAGGGCTGCCCAACCGAACACGCTTCGCGACAACCGTCGCGATGGCATTGGAGCTGGAATGCGATAGATGCCTGCAGCGGACTTCTGGCACTCACAAAACTCCGAATATGCATCGTGCCCGAATCGATATCCTCGCCGCGCAGTACTGACTACCACACGAGCAAGTCCTTCCCCACATTAATGTGTCATCACTTGCTTGATCGTGCTCTGATGCAGCTTGGCCAACCACGTCCGTGCATAGAAGGTTCGGATTCTCTTGCCATAGAACATGAATAGCAGGACGCAGAGATTGTTCGCCAGAAGTACCCCGCAGAAGACTCCAGCAACGATAACCGCGTACCTGTTCTCAGATGATCAGGTCAAGTCTTGGATAACCACGCACGTTCTCGACTCACCCAGACTGCTGCACCCAGGTCAACAATCGCTCTCCGAAGCCGAAGCTTATGAGCTGCTTGCCAACACACATAGCGATCAGAGTCTCTGACATGTTGGCATTGTACGCGTCGATCGAGTAGGCCAACGTGAACGTGAAATATGAGACTGCTCTCTCTCCATCAGCTTCCAGGACGAGCACGAGGTAATTCACGGCAACGACGACTTACAACTTCCCCAATCCGTCATGGTGACTCCAACAAAATACCCGATCCAGTGCAAATTCCTCTGCGCCGTGAGGCCGTATACGATGAGCCCCGCTGGCGCAATGAGCATGGCTGGCAGCAGAACTCCCAGCCTCATTTCTGCTTCTCGGATTCCACCATTTCGTTTTGTTAGCTTCGCCGCAAGCCAGTCACTGGTCCATGTGAACGGTACCGCGAGCCCATAACCAACAATGTTGCCTAATGCGATCAATCCAGAGTTCTCTTGGCTCCAGTTGTAAGGAGGCGCAACGATCTTGATCGCGAAGGTGTAGTTGAAAACTAATGCGCCGAGGCCGATGTAGATACCGTATGTGGTGACAACCCAGACGACTGGAGGCACGAGGAAGTAGGAGAACGCTCTGATAGCCGTCAAGAAAAACTGTTCGTCATGATTAATGCCAGACCAGGGTTTTAGGGAGGCAACGAAGCTTCGTCGCGGTAGGACCACAGTCTGCACTTCGATGAGTTCGACCTTACGCAAATCTTCCTTTTCGAAGTCGTCTTTGCCGGGAGCTTTATCTCCGTTTAACCCTTGAGACGTGTCGCGTTGGTAGGAGCTCTCTTCGACGAAGAGGAGGGCCAGCACGAGGAGAAGACCGGCAAAGGCAGTCTCCACATAGAAGAAGAGACGCCAGCTGTAGCCGCCTGCGAGCATGTAGCCGGCATAGAGAGGACCTGTGCTGCCCCAGCAGAGGCAGACTGTATATATGCCAAGCCTCGTGCCTCGTTCGTGTACTGCTAGTCTTAGTGAATCGAAACACAATTCACCTGAGCAGTGCTTACAGAAGAAGATATCGTTGACCAGCTGCACTGGTAACGCCTCGCACACGCCACTTGAGAGAGTGTGTATGATCCTGGCGGCCATGAGTCCGTTGTAGCCTGTTGCTCGACTCGCTCCTACCAGCCCCGCGAGATATATGGCAATGCTGGCCAGCATGACAGGTCGTCGACCGAATTTGAGGTACATTGGCACGGTGATAAGTGTTCCCACTCCATAGCAGATGTTTGGGTACGAAATCAGACAGGAAGCCTTGGTTGGAGAGATGCTGAATTGATCAGAGAAGATGCTAATGTAGACTGATGGACCAAGCAAAGCTGTGTTGGACAGGAATGAGTACAGCGAGCATATCACTAGGATTGCCATCTTCTTCCATTTGGGCCATTGGAGGCTAAAACCGTCAGTCGAATCGTGGTACTCAAGCACCGCGCAGCGACTCACGGGTCATTTGGGTCCTCAGCTGGTATTGGGAAGAGAGCTTGACCATAAGCGGTATCGTCTCCTTCTCTGATAGAGAGATCCACGGTGCCGGGCACATCGCCTTCTTGGGCGTGGCTGCGGACGTCTCAGCAATGAGCATGCTGTAGGGAGGCTAGCCGTGATCCAAGAATATGTACCTGTGAACCAGACGTACGTCTTTCGAAGCCATGGTGTGAGCAGCAGGGACAACCTTCTGATAGTTGTAGAGAGTTGCAATCCGACAGGCAGAAGTACAATCACCTACCACCCTAATCGTCGTCGTCGTCGTCGTCGTCGTCGTCGTTCTGACCTACCTGCCGCATCCGCTGCATCGTGTCTGTCGAATTAGATCCTGTGTCGTGTCAACATGCGGGGAGATGTGCAGTTAATCAAAGAGCAGCATCTTGTCGCTAACGCGAACCACGGGGGTATGACCAATCCGGGGGTATGACCAACTTTTCTACCACTTTGTTAACTGAAGTGTCAATAACTCTACCACTTTGTAATAGCTTGTCTTAAGATTGAAACATATGATAGATAAGTATATAGACTTACTAATGTGAAGGTTATAGACAATTCCGAATGTTGTAGCCTTCTTACC